>PVJN01030883.1:0-25275 GCA_004026805.1 Lasiurus borealis | reverse complement strand
GAATTAAAAATTTGATCAACAGAATAAACTGGTGAATATGATAGAATCAGGAGCACAGAAAGGGAGTGGACTGATCATTCTCAGGGGGAAAGGGGTGAGGGGTGTACAGGGAGAGACTGGACAAAAATCATACACCTATGGATGAGATCAATGGGAGGGAGCTAAGGGCAGAGGGAGGGGTGGGAGCTGGGTGGAGGGGTGCTATGGAGAGGAAAAAAGAGAAACAAATGTAATAATCTGAATAATAAAGATTTAATTAAAAAAAAAAAAAAGAAACAGTATGGCAACAATCTCTTCTCTTCCCTAGCCAGGAACTCTGACAGCTCATCCTCCCAGCCACTGAGGACTGAGAATCGAGAGCCCTCCCAAACTCCTGAAGCCCTTCACCCAATACTTCCCAGGTCCCCGGGGCCGGTGGGGAGAACATCAGAGGATCAGAGACCAGCCAGGTACAGTCTAGAACCCCTTTGGGATCAATAGGGCTAGCCTGGGGTCATGGACATTCAACGGCCCGGAAATTCAAGCCCTGCTCCAGCAGATCTCAGAGAGACCCCAGCGGATGCAGAATATGATCTCTGTCCCCCCGCCCACACACACACACACACACAGCATGATGCAGACACTTGCCCAGAACTTTGCCCCTCAGTTGATGGTGAACATGCCGCTCTTCGCAGGGAACCCTCAGCTTCAGGAGCAGCTCCAGTCTTCCTGCAGCAGATGCAGAACCCAGAGTCACTCTCCATCCTTACCAATCACTGTGTCATGCAGGTGCTTTGTTGCAGATCCAGCAGGGACTGCAGACCTTGCAGGCTGAGGCCCCTGGCTGATACCTAGCCTTGGCTCCTTTGGGATATCCCAGACCCCCTCACCCTCAGCAAGCAGCAATGCCAGGCCTGCATTCATCTGAGGCCCCATCTCCTCACCAGCTCCACCAGCCACTTCTCCCATAGGGAGTTCCAGTGCTCAGCAGCAGATCAGGCAGCAAGTAGAAACTCACAGATGCCGGAAGTGAGATTCCAGCAGCAACTAGACCAGCTCAACCCCATGGGCTTCATTAACTGCGAGGTTACCTGCAAGCACTGATTACCACCGGAGGAGACATCGATGTGGCCATTGAGAGACTCCTGGGCTCTCAGCTCTCCTAATCCTGTTGCCATGCCTCCCGCTTCTCCCTTCCCTGGATGCCAACCCCTGGTTCCTGACAGCTCTTTCAGTCTGCAGCTTGTCATTCCTGTCTTCTCCCTGTTCTCTCCAGACATGGAGTGGCTTTAGAAGCGTGGACTCCAGCCCTGTAGCTCTGCTTGAGAATTTTGGTTTTACTTCTACTTTTTACAGAATCTTCTCTCCTGCTCCTGTTAGAGCAGAACTATTTAAAAGGCTTTACAGTTTTGTTGATTGGCCCCACAACCACCTTTGCAATCTTCACACTTTTCAGCGGCAGCAGAGTTGAAGGCGGAACCAACCCTGGCTTATTGGAATATGGTCTTTCACCTGTACCACTAGGGCTTTGCTTGTCTCATGCTTACTCTTCTTTTGTTCCTCATCCCCTCTCACCTCTAGCCTAACCAGTGCTAGAACTTCATCCTCAAAGAAGGGGCAGAGGAAGCAGGCTGAGATTTTTCTCCTCGCCCCCTGAAGTGCTTTTTAATGGGGTCTGTTGGGACTCCAGGAGAGGAACATACCTGTTCTAGCAATTAACCAGCCCTGCCTTTGAACTAGCAATTAACCAGTCCTGGACCAGCCCAACCGAGACTGGTGCCCAGGAGAAGGGCCTGAGATTTCTGAAGGAAGGGAATGGGCAAAACAGCTTGAGGAAAAGGCTTGGATGTTGAATTGACAGGAAGTGGAAAGACTAATCGCTCTATTAGGTAGGAGAGTCCTGCTTCAGGCATGGCAGAGGAGACTTAGAGATGCTCATGGGACTTGAGTTGAAAAGGGCTCCATGAAGCTAAGAGAGATGGCTCACAAGGGGCCATACTGGCTCTGTCCCCTCAAACATACACATGCTTATATACACACGCACACGCGTGCACACACACACACACACACACACACACACACACACACATTTCCATGAACCCAGGACCTGTTTGTGTTCCCAGCTACCAGTGTTTTGAGTCCCCCTCAAAAAACATAGAGTGGATTGGGATCTGCTTCAGCAGTTGGTGTATATGGTAGTGGGGTGCATGTGAGTTGTGGAAAAGTGGATTCTTTGTTGATTTCTGGTTCAGAGTTCCCCTTACCAGAGAAATAGGCAAAAAGGCTAGTCTAGGGCAGGAGTATGCACAGCCCAGGGAGCTGGGTCCCTTGGCCCCCTGGATGCTATGGATACTCCTTCTACCAGGGCTATGACCAACACCCTCAAACTCCTCTCCTGAGCCACACCTGCCAGGCCTTCTCTTTGATTGTTTGTATTGTGTTTTCAGTCTCATGTCATTTATTTCCACTCTGATCTTTATTATTTCCTTTCTTCTACTTTTGGATTTTCTTGTTGTTTCCTTCCTCCTTCCTTCCTTCCTTTTTAAATGCTATTGATTGATTTAGAAAGAAAGGGAGGGAAGAATGGGGAGAGAGATAGACACATAAGTTTGTTGCGCTACTCATCCATACAAGTATTGGTTGATCTTGTATGTGACCTGATTGGGGATCCACAACCTTGGCATATTGGGACAATGCTCTAACCAATTGAGCTACTTGGCCAGAGCTGCTGTTCTCTTTCTTTTAGTTGTAGGGTTACATTGTTTATTTGAGCATCTCGTTTGTTGAGGTAGGGCTATAATGCTATGAACTTCCCTCTCAGGACTGCTTTTGCTGTGTCCCATAGATTTTGGGTTGTTGCTTGTTCATTTTCATTTCTTTCCAGGAAGTTTGCAGTGGAGGGATCACAGGAGGGTTCCAGGGCATGTCCAGCCTGTCTCATTCAGTCCTAATCAGTCAGACTCCAGCAGCAAGCTAACCTACCAGTTGGAGCATCTGCCCCCCGGTGGTCAGTGCATGTGATAGCGGCTGGTCAAATGGTCGACTGAACAGTCAGATAATTAGTATATTAGGCTTTTATTATATAGGACTAGAGTCCTGGTGCATGAAATTCGTGCAGGGGGAGGGTGTTCCTTCAGCCCAGCCTGCACCCTCTCCAATCTGGGACCCCTTGAGAGATGTCTGACTGCCTGTTTAAGCCCACTAGTATCGGGCTTAAATGGGCAGTCAGACATCCCTCTCACAATCCAGGAATTCTGGCTCCCAACTGCTCGCCTGTCTGCCTGCCTGATTGCCCCTAACCACTCTGCCTGCCAGCCTGATCACTCTCTAACCATTCCCCTTCCAGCCTGATCAATACCTAACTGCTCCCCTACTGGCCCAATTGCCCATAACTGCCCTCCCCTGCCACTCTGGTCACTCCAAACTGTCCTCACCTACCTACAGGCCTGGTCACCCCAACCACCCTCCCCTGCTGTCCATCTTGTGGCAGCCATCTTTTGTCCACATGGGGGTGGCCATCTTGTGCATTAGAGTGATGGTCAATTAGCATATTACCTCTTTATTATATAGGATGAGCAAAAAGGAGGGTGGGAGAATAGAGGAATCTGTGGGGAAGGAAGGGACATCTGTAATATTTTCAACAATAAAGACAAAAATTTTGAGGAGAAACCAAGATGGTGGCATTGGTGAATTCCTAAACTGCTGCCTCGCACAACAATTTCAAAACTACAGCTAAAAAACAGAACAGACATCATCCAGAACCCTAGGAAAGCTGGCTGAGTGGAAATTCTACAACTAGAAGGAAAGAGGGGCTCACAGAGACTCAGAGGAGCTGCAAAAAGCTGAAGTCCGAAGACATGCATGTGGAGAGGACGGGCGACAAAGTGCCTGGCTGGCTACCTCTAGTGGAAGGGAGACAGAAACTCCCGACTGCACTGAACCTCAGTTCCAACTGCACTGAACCCCAGTTTCAGGCAAGACCTGGGGGACCCAGACTCATATGGGTCTCGAGGTTCACAGAAACTCCAGGGAGCCATGAAAGGCAGAGGTCTGGAGGCACATGTGAGTACATGCAGAGAGGGCTGCAGCGATTACTGAGGGACACAGACCCAAGGGCCTCATAGGGCAGGGCTGACAGGAAGCCAAGGTTGTCTGCTCAGCTCTGAGATTCTGCCCCATCCAAGCTGAGCACAGAAGCTTTTGCAATTTTTCAAGTCTTGTCTCATAAGGCTGACTCCAGCACAGAAGTTCTCCCAGTATAGACACAGCTGATCCTCACAGCCAATTGGCCTGTAGGTCAATTCCCCTCAGTAATCGCTGCAGCCCTCTCTGCATGTACTCACATGTGTTTCTCTCTCACATGAATGTTTCTCTCTCCCTCTTCCCTGGGTGAGGATTTAAAAAAAAAGAAAGTAGACATATTTTTGAAGTTGTTTGATATGTATTATGAAAGTCTGAAGTAGAACAACTAATGTTTATCATGCATCTACCAAGTGCCAAGAACTTCCATAAATATTCCACCATTTATTCTCTTCAACCACCCTATTATGTCAAGAATCTCTGTATCTAGACCACGTCCCTGTTTTATAACAATCAGAATGGAAATTATACCTCATTCTTTTGTTTGTTTGTTTGTTAATCCTCACCTGAGGATATTTTTTCTATTGATTTTTAGATAAAGTGGTAGTGCGGGTGGTGGAGAGAAAGAAACATCAATGTGAGAGAGACGCATTCATTGGATGCCTTCCACACACACCCTGATTAGTGCAGGGGATTGAACCTGCAATTCAGGCAAGTGCCTTGACTGGGAATTGAATCTGTGCCCCTTCAGGCCAATGCTCTAGCCACTTGGTACACTAGCCAGGGCTATTCCTCATTCTTAGTTACCCACTATTATCTTTCAAAATCTCAGAAAACATTTTTTCCCATGATTTACTCTAGAACTTTGCCATGTTCAATTTCAATATGACTGGCCTATATTTTCCAGAATTTATCTTTCCCTTCCATACTTACCTGTCTTTTTTTTTTTTAACCAAATCTATATATACCAAAGGCTAAAATGCTAAGTATTTGACTGTCTGACTGGTTGCTATGATGCACATTGACCACCAGCAGGCAGATGCTCAATGCAGGAGCTTCCTTGACACACACTGGCCATTTACAGAGAAATGGAACCACAGACATAGCACCCACAAAGCAACCCTCAGCTTCCCCAAAGTGGGACACAGGCCCCGCTACCTCCTTGGAAGGATAGCCCACCAAATTGCTGCCAATGCTGCCGAGACCTCGTGGCACAAAATGCAGTCCACAGCCCAACCTAACCCAGAAACAGTGGCTGTGGTCACTGGGTAATGACATCACATAGCAATGTTTGGCTTCCTCTTCCTAGCAACTAGCCTCCTTGCAGTTTCTTCAGCCCAGGCACACAACTTGCTTTATAGCCAGGTGCAAACATTTTACTTTAACCAAATGTCTGTGAAGCATTTTCCTGTGCCTCATCTCATTTGATCCTCACAGAAGTCCTGGTGTAGGTAGATAGGAGACTTGGTGGAATCTTATTTTCTTTTCATTAGCCAGAAAATGAAGATTTACAATGCTTAAAAACTTGACCTGACTGAAAAGAAGTAAGAAATGGTGGAACTTGAAAATGACTTCAGGTTTTTTCACTGTGCAGAATATAGTCAAACACTGCTGCAATTAAATATTTTATCCTGTGTTCTCCCTGTGTGATCTTTAATAATAATCTGCTTTGTGCTGATATTTACTGCTGTATTGCTGACAATTACCTGAAAGAGAAATTGGGGTGCTTCACTGGGCTGGAAAAAGTTTAGCTACAACAGAAAACAGGTCTAATTAAGCAAGTTTATTCTATGGATATAAAAAGCTAAGTTGACTCTCGCATGTGCAATACATATAAAGCTCTCACTGGTGCCAACCGCATGCTTGTGTTTCCATTGTCATTGTTCATCTTGAATTTGGTTGACACTTCTATTATGGAGAAAGTGCTAATAGTGATATTAAAATATTTCTTCTAATTAATTTCCTTTCAATGTGCATGAATTCATGCACTGGGCCACTTGCTTTTTCCTGATTCTTTAGCCAAGACTGACACTTTTCTATGATTAAGTGAATTCAAGTGTAAGATGGGGAAAACAAAGAAAGATATAGGGATATTTATTCTAGGTCTTGTGTATTTCTTCCTAAAACCATACACTTGAATTTCAGAAAGAAATACACAAGACCTAGAATAAATATCCCTAAGTCTCCCTTTGTTTCCCCCTTCTGTAACTTCACATCCCCTGCTCCCCAATGTCAAAAAATACAAATACCACTTCCCACAACTCTTAAAGCGGCTCCCAGCTCTCCTCTACAACGTTCAACACAGCTGGATATGAAACCAAAAGAAACTGGAAAAACCTCATTCCTTGGTTTTACCTGCTGCACACATTCCTGCTTCCTGGAGGCCCATTGCCCGGCTTTTGAATGAGGCCAACACTGATTATCTGTAGGCACCTGGGCTACGGCTAATTTTCTCCTTTTTAATATTATGAATTTCATTATAGAAACATAATTTGATTGTATAGAATTTAAGAGTTCTGAAGCCTGTTAACATAAATTCCATAAGTACTTTTAATTATTAACAGATAGCCGAAATACATAACGTAATCTTAAATATTTCTAAGGGCTGATTTTCTGCACTTGTTTTCAGCACAATAGACCATCCTCACTTCAAACTAAAAAGCCCCGCCATGCTTCACCTGCTCAAGATGCAGCCGGGTCCCCATCTCCCTAAAAGCTTGCTGCTGCCCATAAACCCCAATGCCGACAGATGCAAGCCATCAATACGGAGGCCCAGACCCCGGGTGAGAAGTGGCCAGAGGCAAGTCTTGATAAACAGCTCAAATTGGCTCTTACTCCACAGGTGACTCCTAGTTTATCTGGGTAATTGTAAAGGGCATTTTACAGCAAATCAATTAAATGAAAATCTTTTAAACCCTTTTTAAATGGAGGATAAGGGGGAAGGCAGAGAGAGTCAACCTTTGTAAGCTAACAGGTGATTTTAATTGGAGCCAGCAGCGTTACACCACGTTTTTGACCCATTCGGTAAAGGCAGAGAAAGAAATCAATAAATTTCCATCAGCATTGGCCCTCCTGGAGTCTTATAAGTAGAATGGAGACACGAACCCCACTTAATGGCTTCATCAAGCACCTCACTGATTCTCTAACAGAATTAAACAGGTTGCAGGTTTCTCACTGTTCTCCTCAAAATGCACGGGGTGCTGGCTGCCTAGGTGACGTGGCTGCCACCCGTCTCTGTAAGCACAGGCTCCCGTCTTCTCTCCCCTCACCCCCCCTCGGCCCCCAATCCTGAGAAGCCCCCGAGGCAGTCCTGTCCTCAGTCAGCGATGGGAACCCACACACTGACCTCTCACAAAAATCCAAACGGAGCTCCAGGTCCACTCCAGAAACAGGTCCTCAGAGCATCCGGGCCTCCAGGCAGGCAGCCTGACTTCAGCCACTACCTAGCTGTGTGAGCTGGGGTAAACTACTCACCCTTCCAATACACCATTTTCTCAGCTTTATAAGGGGGCAAAGCGATACCAACCGCCTACCTCATTGGGTTGTTGTGAGATTCAAGGTTGTTGTATATCAACATACTTAAAAGTTCCTGCAAAGATCGGCACAGGAGAAGATGCACCAACTCCCGCAAAATGAAAGCTGCACAGAACCAGCTGCTGAGGCTCTGCTTTCCATCTATCGGGCTGGCAGGAACCCAAAGTCTGTGAGAATATTCTGTTACCTAAAGGTGGGGAACAGACACGATTCATTGTTTGTTTATTAAAATCGTTATTGTTGAAAGTATGGCATAGGTCCTCCTTTTCCTCCATTAGCCTCTTCTGCCCACTTCCTCCTCCCCGCAGGCCACACTCATTCACCGTTGCTGGAGATTCTGAAAGGCAATGCTCTATTAGAGACTTTATAAGCACAGGCTCCTAACTCTCCAGGAAATGTGCGCATGTACTATTTGACCCAGCAATCTCACTAGGAACAATCCATCCTAAAGATACACAGACCATCATTCAAAATGACCCATCCACACAGTTCATGTTTGCAGCGTTAGCTGCAGTTGCGAGGGCAAGGACACAAGGCCCATGCCCTCAGGACTAGCAGGGTAAGCAGGGCTGCCGTCCACAGCAAGGGGTGCCCTTGGGACTAGCTGGGTGCCCTGTGGACTAGCTGAGTAAAAGTGGTGCCGCCTGCTAAGGGCGAGGCTGTAGAAACGGAGGCAAGTCTGTGTGCTGGTGGATGGCACTCCAGGACATGCCAAGTGGAAAAAGAAAGAAGTGGAGTATACGTGTATAGAGAATGCCACCTTTTTATAAAAAATAAAAGAGGAAACAAGTGAAAATATACATATGTATTTTCTTATATTTACAAAAACAAACACTGGAAAAGTAGATCAAAAGCTAACAAAAGTTGAGGAGGATGACAGGAATATAGCTGCAAGTGAGATTTCTTTAAATATACCTGTAAAAATGTGACTTTAGAAACATAAATATTTTATCTATTCAAAAATTATATTACATAAAAACATAATCCCCCAAAATTAAAAATTGTAAGTCAGTTTGATGAATAAACATTCAGAGAAAATAATTATACCAAGTATATTCTAACAATGAATAAAGCTGGAAAGAAATTTTAAACTTTGTTTGGTAGTCTAACTATTAGTAATAACATAAATTGATTATTTTAAAACTATTTTTTTTGTTGTAGAATAATGCTAATAAGTAATTATTATACTAAAGTTTTCAGGAACCAAGATTTTCAATATATGGAAGAAAGATTAAAGAATAAAAATTTAAAAGCTAGTTAAGATCTTAGTAAATAGAGGTTATGCAATAAATTCTAATTTTTGCCTTTTTCTCCTTTGGGGGATGGGAAGACAAACTCCACCTGGGAGACCAAGTGGTTCAGAACACAGCAAGTCTTCCCTTTGCTTGGGGTTCTCTTTTACTGAGTGTCTAACAAGCAATAGAAATTCACTCTGGCTGCAGGGAGGCGGGAAATGACCTCTTAGGAAAATAGTCACAAGATACTAATACTCTAGGAAGGGCCCCTGAGCAGAGCAGCCTAAAACAACCACAATGCGCCCTTCAGTTTATGGATTTGTTGCTCCTGGGCTCACTTCTGTCCTTCGCTGGAGGACAGCGGGCTGGGCTCACTGGAGAGCGGAGGAGGCTGGACCTCCCTCCCACGGGCCTTCATCCTCCGGAGGCCAGGCTCCGTCCCCGGCGGGAAAGGTCCGGGAGGGCAGGAACAGGGCTGAGGCCTGCTGGGCAGCTGCACCTCACCTCTGCTAGACTCTGCTGGTCCAGGAATAGCACCATGATGTCCCAGATGCCCGTGCTGTGAGACAGTCTCCCCCGCTTACCGTGAAAGGTCAATGATCATTTGTGTCTCTTTTGCTTTTGTTCACTTCCACCCTCTGGCCACCATCACTTGCAGCTCCTCTCATCAAGAAATGGAGTCCCGTCTCTGTCTCTGCCCCTCGAATCCGGCCTGGCCTGGCAGTTGTCCTGAGTGGGCAAGCGCCAGGCAATGCTGGGCTGCATGCAGAGTCTGAGCAAGGCCTTGCCCTTGCCCTCTTGGCACTGCCTTTGCCGTGGGAAAAGCCTGGTAGACTCCAGGACAGGACGAGACAAGACTGAAAGGAAAGGAAGGCCACGCAGAGCTCAGAGCCGGCGACAGCCACCTGAATGCAGCTGCAGAGGCAGGAGAGGCAGGGAACTGTTGGGACACGACAATGTGAGGCTGCCGGTGGCATGGCTGCGGTGTGCTCCGCACAGAAGCTGCTGCACACTCAGGACCAAGCTGGCTCCAACGTCTGGAGGCCAGAGCTCTGGGCCCCACGGTCCAGGCAGGAGTCTGAGAACCACGCCTCTGGGCACAGGCAGGGGGCCCAGGTTGATACCTCTCGTCCTCCCCGTGCTATGCTCCAAGGAGTTTGCTGTCTCTGCTTTTATTTATCTTATTTATTTTTATTTTTTAAAATACATTTTTATTGATTTCACAGAGGAGGGGAGAAGGGGAGATAGAAACAGCAATGATGAAAGAGAATCATTGATTGGCTGCCCCCTGCATGCCCCACACTGAGAATCCAGCTCACAACCTGGGCATGTGCCCTTGACCGGAATCAAACCCGGGACCCTTCAGTCTGCAGGCCGATGCTCTATCTATTGAGCTAAACTGGCTAAGGCTGTCTCTGCTTTTAACCTTCAAACCCATGTACATTAAACACGATCTGCGCTGGGAACCTCACATTTAGAAATTTCTCCAGGGGAAGTTTTATTTGGGGAGACAGACTGCACTGTGTTAAATATTATAAATTAAAGAGTCGCACAGACAAGCCCCTTCGTTTGTAATGTAGATGATGGTGTAGATTAAATGCAAAAATGCGCATATAGTATTTAGCATAGTTGGCAAATAATAAGAGTTCAATAAATGTTAATTGTTAATAACAAACTGAGAATAGCACTGTACCCTCAGAATCTGCCATATTGCCTGGCATATTGAAGGGTTCAATACTTGTGCTCTGAAATAGACTATACCTGGGGGTATATATGCATGAGGAAACCAGCCATAAAATCATTTGCCCAAGGTCACCTGCCAACTGCCACCTCTAAGCAGAGCTATAAATCTTACCATGTGAGTTTCCCTTTAAGTCTCTTTTCCTAAGTGTTTCCATTGTACCTGACTGAGCATAAGTCTTGGGAGAAAGATTCAATCAAAGTTTCAAGTTTGACTCCTATTCCAGCCAGAGATTGGTAAGTGTCTGCCTCTGCTTTTCCCTGGGCCTGTGACAATCTCAACAAATAGGCTTTTAAATTAAGTAGTGATTTGGAATGTAAGTGAGTGCATTTAAGATTATAAGAGACAGAGAGATCCTAATGGCTGAAATATTTGTCATATCACAAGTAAACGGAGTGTTTCGGGGAGTCACTAATATAACTAATTTTGTCCAAATCCTCCTCCGCTCTGTGCGGAAGATGAGGTCAGCGCGGGTTCAGCCAGCCCTCAGTGAGCAGCTACCCGGGGACTGAAGAGAATACTGATGGATGGCGGAGGCGCCCGGACTGTTTTCCTCGGGAAACCAGAGCTCAGTTGTTCAAATTAAGCTGTGGCTGCCCAGTGACCAGAGGCAGGTGCTGCACATGGAAAGGCAGAGAGAAGCATGTGCAGCCAGGCAGCATTTCCCCAGACAGTAGAGAACTTGATGTCTGTGCTGGGCCCGTGCTATGGCGTCTGGAGAAAAGCTGGAAATAATCTAAGGCTACTCCCTCCTTCCCATGCTCAACCCCAGTCTTTTGTTTTTCAGATAGGAAGGGAGAGGGAGAGATAGAAACATCAATAATGAGAGAGAATCATTCATCGGCTGCCTCCTGCATGCCCCCTACTGGGGATCAAGCCTGCAACCCAGGCATGTGCCCTGACAGGGAATCAAACCATGACCTCCTGGTTCTAAAGTTGATGCTCAATTGAGCCTCGCTGGGTGGGCCCACTCCCCAACTATCCCCCATTCTTGAAACTCCTCTATAGCAAACCCAAATTATGTTAGTCAAACCTCTTCTTGACTGCTCCCAGAAGGCAGCCCATTTCTATCAGGAGTCTCCTGCCCTGTGACCGAGTTGGCATCAGCTGTTAGCAGACAGGCCTGGCTGGATGGCTGCGGTGCTGGGAGTGACCAGGCTTAAGGCTGAACCCTGACTTCAAGCTTGACCCGCCATCAAATTTGCTCTCAGATCTTCTGTGGGAACAAAACTTGCTGAGACTCCTGGGCTGCACAGGTGGGGCCTCTTGCAACGAAGGGTGAAAGGTCAGGTTACCTGAAGCTCACAGTAATGATGGCTATTAAAGTTAGATTTTGACATGATCTCAAAATAAATATACACCAGCCATAGAGAAATACTAGAAGACAGAAAGGAATGTTCATCATTCCGTTTGAAACAGGCGGCATTTGGGGCCCCACCTCTGCAGTATACCCTAAGGAATTTAAAAATACATTGGTCTGTGATGGCTGGCTTGAATTTTATTCTTTATCAGATATGAGGAGAAATCTTTGATCCTATCTTCCTTCTATAAAAGCAATTCTCCTTTAAGTTTCCTTTTGAAAATATGCTCTTAAAAAAAAAGAAAGAAAAGTGAAAAAAGCATAACATTACATGATGTAACTTTAAAACAATTGTCTAGGACAAATATATGACCTTACATTTTTAAAACACTCATTCATTGGATTTAAAACTTTAAATATGCCACAATTTTTGTGATCTCAGTTTTGCATTTCTTAACATCTTGAGGGCCTCTAAGAGACTCTGTCCTGCCTGTATATGTGATTACTAGTGGCCCAGTGCATGGATTCATGCACATTGAAAGGAAATTAATTAGAAGAAATATTTTAATATCACTATTCACCCTTTCTCTATAATAGAAGTGTCAGAAATGAAAGAAAACTAGTAAAATGTATATGAAACTTCTCTGGTTCCAGGGTGCGTCACCCGAGAACAGCCGCTGCCCGGTCACAGCTGCTCCTGTGTTGAGTGTCTGCCCCCTGGTGGTCAGTGTGCATCATCTGTACTGGCCTGTCAGTCGGATGGTCACTTATCCTTTTACATATGTAGATTGTTGTGGTAAAATAGTGAATGTTATAGAAGGTTTTATAGATTATGCGGGGTATCTAGAGTAGTCAAGCTTTTAGAAAAAGAAAGTGGGTGGTAGTGCCAGCAGCTGGAGCGGGGGTGGTTTGGTGCAGCTGTTGGTTCATGGACACAGAGCTCCAGTTTTGCAAGATGAAAAGGCTCTGGGAATTATTTTTAACAATATGGAAAATACCTGCCTCAACCAATAGTAAATTTTATGTTATATGTACTTCACCACAAAGTTTTTATATAAATATTAGTGTTACTGCTACTATTAATACTACTAACAGTAATTAGATACTCAGTCTTTCTTTAAATATATATTATTGCCTGGCTGGCATGGCTCAGTGATTGAGCCTCAACCTATGAACCAGGAGATCTCAATTCAATTCCTGATCAGGGCACATGCCTGGGTTGAGGGCTCTATCCCCAGTAGGAGGCATGCAGGAGGCAGCCGATCAGTGATTCTCTCTCATCATTGATGTTTCTATCTCTCTCTTCCTCTCACTTCCTCTCTGAAATCAATAAAAAATATATATATTTAAAATATATATATATTATCTACTCTATACAATGCCAGAAACTTGTGCAAGGTCCTAGAGAGCTTTTAACTTTGGTGGCAAATAAAAATATCAGAATTCTGAGGGGTAGTTCACGAACAAGACATTAGCCCTGGAATTGGTCGGCAGTGGCGCTGGACCCTGCATGGGTGTGTCAGTGAGTGAAAACTTGAATGGAAGTCGCTGTCCTAGACTCTAGGCTGGGCACTGCTGCTGGTTAAAAACAGCATAAAGAAAACAATTCACAGTAGGAACTCAAGCCAGAAATCTTTGTCCAAATTTCAGCTCTGCAAGTCCTGGCTGTGTGATATTGGGCAAGTTACTTAACCTCTCTGTATCTCGGTTCCCTACTCTAGAAAAGGGGAACAATCATAGTACCTACCTGAGAATATTTTTATGACATTTAAGTGAACTAATATTTGTCATAGTGTTTAGAACAGTGTCTCACATAACGGGAACGCTATATACAAGGGTTAAGTGAAATAGCATAGTTTTTAGTGAGTCAATTAATTTTCTGGACTTCAGGGTGCAAATAAATGATTTCTAAATATACTTTCAGGTCTAATATAAATTCTGTAAATCCAAATGTTTAGCAATGAAGACTTTGTAACTTCCCATGTCATGCATTTAATTTTTACTAATTTGTAGCAAAAGCTTTCTTAATAATAATTATGTCAGGGTCCAGTTAAGAAACAAGAAACCAGCCAGGGCTTATGGATAGAATGTCAGCCTGCACACTCAAGGGTTCCGGGTTCGATTCCAGTCAAGTAGACATACCCAGGTTGTGAGCTTGATCCCCAGTAGGAGGCCTGCAGGAGGCAACCAATCAATGATTCTCTGTTTCTATTTCTCTCTCTCCCTTCCTCTCTGAAATCAATTTTAAAAAAATATTTTTAAAAATAGCATCATTGAAAAAAAAACACAGAAACCACACTAAGGTTTTCAACGGGAAGAATTTCCTATGAGAAAGTGACTAAATAGTTATTGATAACTGAGCAAGTTAAAAGGGAAGACTGAGGTAACTTCTGGAATGGTCACCTTTCTCAGGCTGGGGCACGGAGGGGAGGGAGGGCAGGAGCCAAGGGACCTAAAACCTTAGAGGAGGGGCCAGCATGCAGGACGAGCCTTCAGGGAGGGTATGCGGTTCAACTGTTGCTGGTGTGGGAGAGGGGCGAGCTTCGTGGAGGTGGGATTTAGCCTTCCAAGGATGTGACCTCACCCAGCACTGGCAGCTCTGAAGAGGCACAGTGATTTCTGTCTGTTCAGGACGAGCTGGGAAAAGCTAGAAACTGGGAACAATGGCCACTGCCATGGAGGGCCAGAGCAGGGAGACTCCATCAGTAACAGCAAACAAGATGCAGTCCTTATCCCTCCTCCTGCTCTCTATTCTCCCTCTGATGCCCCTCCAGGGCATCTTAACAGGGACCCAGTTGGCAAGGAGAAAGATGGCTCTCAGAGTCCCAGGCCCACCCTGGCAGGTGGCCCAGTTGGTTAGAACATCCTCCTGATACACCAAAGTTGCAGGTTCGATCCCAGGTCAGAGAACATACAAGAATCAACCAATGAATATATAAACAAGTGGAACAACAAATACATGTTTTCTCTCTCCCTCTTCTTCCCTTTATCTCTAAAACAAATACATTTTTTTTAAAAATCAATAAATAAAAAATAAAAGATACATATAAAGAATCCCAGCCCTAGCAAGTTTGGCTCAGTGGATAGAGCATCGATCTGTGGACTGAAGGGTCCCTGGTTCAATTCTGGTCAAGGGCACATGCCTCGGTTGCAGGCTCTTGGCAACCTGGTTTGGTTTGTGTGGTGGTTTAAAACCAATCATGCAGGAGACAACCAATCAATGTGTCTCTCTCACATCAGAGTGTCTCTTTGTCTCCCCTCTCCCTTCCACTCTCTCTAAAAATCAATGGAAAAATATCCTTAGGTGAGAATAAAAAATAAATAAAATAAAATAAAAAAGAATCCCAGACCAAACAAAAACAGAGTCTAAAGGAATGTGTTTGGAGCTAGAGACAATAACTCTTTAACTGGCACAATGGCCCTAATATTATTTTATACCACTTCAATTCAGCTATGAATACCAGACTAATACTGAAATATGTACACTCTTCAAAAATAGCTATCCTACCCCCTCCTGCTTTCCTTCCCCACCTAACAGAGCTTTCTGTGGATTTCTTCCCCGTGGGCTCCTTAAAACAGGAAATCTGTGAGGCTCACTCTGCCTCTGGAGTCAGCGTCACTGCATGAACACGCAGGTGCTTCCTCAACACTGATGTGAATGGACAGATTGCTCCAAGTGTAAAAAAATCATCTTTGTGTTGAGTTCAAATCAGCCCACCTAAAGCAAGTGGCCTATCCAGTTCAGCAAATCACCTCACCTATTCCTTTACATGATAACAGTTCTGGCATCCTCCCAGCATGCCTGCCACACTCCATACTCCCACCCCCAGAGAACTCTCAATCTCTCACTCAAAAGGGTAAGTAAAACCTGGGTACATGTTCTTAGAAGGAAATTATATTTTAAATCAAGCATGTCAAACTTGTGGCCTGCAGACTGCATGCGGTCCACAATGAATATTCTTGTGGCCCAACCAATATAACAGTATGTAAGAAACATTCTAATAAAAATTTCATAACTTAATTTTTGTAATATCCTGTTATACATAATTACTAGTATTAATAATAAACTAGAATGTTTGCTAATGACTAATTATTATAATCGTGTTGCGTTCAATTCCCTTACATGAAGGCGCACCACTTCCCTCCACTAATACCAGCAGTGAATATTTTAGCAGCCGATGGCCACATCATTAATCGTGGACTGACTTGTTTGGTGTGTGCAACAGGAAATAGTTCACTTTCAGAGAATAAGAAAAATAGGTTTATTTATGTTACGCTTATTAATTTGTGCAGTTATTCAGTGTCTGATAAGTTAATGTTCAAGAAAAAATATTAATTTTTATTAAAATGTCCTTTTATGTTAACAATGACTCATTTATTTCAGCCCTTTGTATACATTTCTATGAAAATTGAAGCTTTTGTTGTTTGTGGGGGTTTTTTGTGGCCCACAGAAACTTAAACCTTGTTTATTTGGCCCATGTTAGCTTTTGAGTATGACACGCTAGTAAATCAAAGCATTTTTCAGAAGGAAAATGTGTTGAGGTTTGCACAGCCGGGGGAATATGGTGTCTACACCTCAAGCTCTGACTCTATTTCATGATCCCCAGAGAGGCAAGCCCGAGAGGCCACATGAAAATGCAGAAGACATGGTCCCAATCTCAGAGGAGCTCACTGACAAGTGGAGGAGACAGCCAGGCACACAAACTTCTCCATAATGTTTGAAAAGTGCTACTAAAGGTGCAAACTGCATAGGAAACCCTGAGTTGGGGAGTCACCAACTTTGCCTAAGAAAGTTCTGGAGAGAAAAGATTTCAGCTGGCTTTTGAGAAATGAATACGTTACTGGGTGGAGAGGAAAAAGGAAGTCATTCTAAATCCACAGGATTTTATCTCTCTTGGCTCTATCTCTATTCTTCCCAGGCTCTCTCAGATAACCACATCTTGCAACACTTCTTACTATTTCAGACTCACTCATTTTCTTTAAAAGGTAAGGCCACACTCCTGTGTTCATTTGCACTAGTTTTCTTCCTTCGTCCTGATCTCTGCTAGCAGTTTTTTTATGGGTTCTCAGCACAGACCACCAGCTGTGGGACAAGTTCCTCTCTGAATCAAACACAACTTAGCCAAATATAACTGTTCCAGTTATTTATTACTGTGTGGCAAATCACCCTAAAATAGTAAGTTAAAACAATAATAATAATTTATTTTGCTCTAGAACTGGGAGTTGACTGGTCTCAGCTGATCAGTGCTTACTCGGGATTTCTCCTCCAGGGCAGCTGAAGACTCCATCAGTGAATGTCCAGAGGGCCAGATGGAAGCAGCATGGATTTAATAATCTAGACTTGGAAGTTACCCAGGATTACTCCCTCCATGTTCTCCCCATTTGAAGATAGTCCCTGAAGATGGCCCACATTCAAGGAAGAGGAATTGGACTCCATTCCTTGATGATAACAGTGTCAATAAAAATTGAGAATATGTTTCAAACCACCACACAAACCAAACAAGTGAAGGACCTGAGATAAAAATCACTCTTGACCTAAAAGAAAGTATTTGGAAACAAGAAAACACCTGATAAAATGATGGGAAATGCCACGTGGGACTCTGAGCTTCCTGGATCTCCTGATGAGATTCTTCACAATGGCAGGTGGGCAGACGATGAGAAACTCAGGCTGAGAGCATTCTTTTCTTCCTCGTACAAAGCCTTAGCCTTACTTGACTCAGTGAGGGCCCCCTTATTTCATTTGCCTTCTCTCTTTCACTCCCAGGCCTTTAAAACATGCTGTTCCCAGGGACTGGGATACCCTTCCTCTTGATTGTGACTATCTCCTACTCATTTATCAAGTTCAGTTTAGGCATTTGCCTCTCTAGGAAGCCCCAACTCCCTGCATTTGCCCCTTCGCAATGCTCATCAATGTCTTGTTGCTACCTGTGCACTTACTGATCCCTCTACCCTTAGTAGAGAGAGACAATCTGAAGGCACAAGGCAATGTTTTGACTCCTTCATACGCACAGCACTCCAGTAAGATTGATGAATGACATTAGTAAGGGTGTGGAATATTCCTGAGCTACAATAGGACTCAAAGCCACATAAGGAAGTGGCTGCAAGATCTCTCCCTTTGCCTCCTGCACAGGCAAACCAGAATGGGGTAGAGCAGATCTGACCCAATGATTAGCTAGTCCCTTGGTGTGAATAGCCTACAGTGCAATCTGCTCAACCGTAGCCTCCCCTCCAACCTCCCTAAATCAGCCAGTTTCCCTTCCCAGCTCCTCCCTGAGAGTAGATCGACCTGCTTCCCACTAAAACTATAGACGCAATAATAGGAGGAGGGAATGGGTCAAGGTTAGAACAATTGGTGGCAACGAGACGACCACATTAATGATGCAGACCTTGCCCTGGCCACCACGGCCTAGGCTGGGGAAGGTTCATGGTTGATACCCATTTAAGAGCTTAATGAAATAATTACAATTCACACCCAGAGCATCAAAGAATCAATACCGGGAACTCTGGGCTACTCTGGTGGTGGCATCCTGCTGGCCTCACAGTTCAGCACAGCAGGAGAAACCAACGGAAGCAAATGCAGTGGACAAGAAAGTTGCATTAAAAAGAGGCAATAATAGATTAAAAGCTGCCAGGATCCTGGCGACTGGCCGTTATCCTTTATTCCCTGCCTCTCCCACTTCTGCCCCCTCAATGCACTATTAGCCCAGATCGATGGGCTGTCGTTCGACATCACTAGCTTCCCCATTAATGCGAACTCACAAAGGAAGCCTGGCCCATATCCTCACTTCTCTCCCTTCCAAATGACCACATAATGCAGGCTCGGGCAGCCTGTGCCGTGTTAATACACACGATTTGCCAGGATTGGACTAAACATTTCACAGATAAAGATTTCATCAGAGACTTGATGACAGAAATAAACGGCTGCCCACGGGGAAATCACGGAAATAATAGAATTAGGCATTGCTTGGGAATCCGGAGGGATGATGGCTGGTAAAGGTATAGAGAGGAACGAGGCCCCTGCTTCAGGGAAGGAGACTGTCATCAAAAGGCTGTTTCCTTGGCCCCTTGAAAGAACAGGTGTTTGCATGTCATCTGGGGCTCCCTTTCTATGTTTGTGCAGAGCTGGGGGAGGATCTCTGTGATCACAGGGGATGTGATTGTTGTGGGCTGAGCTGTGCCCACCCCTCCCAGGAAGTACTGTCCCCACTAGCTCACAATGGTTTCACCTGATTTGAAATATGGTTTTCACAGAGGTCATCCATCATATTTTAAAATGAGGTCATTAGGGTGGGCCTTCATCCAACATGACTGGAATCCTTATAAAAGGGAAATGGCACAGAGACAGACGCACAAAAGGAAAGCTACGTGAAAACACAGGGGAAGAAGATGGTCATGTGACTGCAGTGCCGCCTCCAGAGCCCAGGAGCAGCTCAGTGTCTGGGAGGCTGTGCGGAGCCCGAGGGGCCAGGCATGGGGAGAGCGGGGTCTGCCTTGTCTCAGGCCGCTGGCTGCCGGTGCTGTGAGGTGATACGTTGCTATGGTTTTAAGCCACACAGTCTTTGCTACTTTGTCATGGTAGTCTTAGAAAATTTAAAATAATTATTATGTAATTAATAGTTAATGAATAGTTCATAATAGCCTTATTCTATAAGTCAGGTACAGAGCTAAATGTTCCACATATACTGGCTCACTTAGTCCTCAAAACAAATCAAATGGTTTTGAGTATCATAATCCCATTTCATAAGTAAGAAAACTCAGCTTCAGAAGGAATCAGTTAAGATCACACACCTACTAAACAATGGAGTAGGTCTCTGCTAGACAGAAATATGAGAAGCACTAAATCAATATAGAAGAGATTTCTGGTGAATATTTCTAAATATTTTCAAGTGGTTACTTGCCTATAGTCTGCCTTCTTTTCAGTCCAATCTAACCCCTCAATATAAAACCTGTATCTACTTGGTTTGAGAGTTCAGTAACTCAAATGACGTAGATAGGAACAGCACAGGGGGTGAGGGAAGTGGGGAGATGTTGATCACTGGGTACAAAAGTCCAGTTAAAAGATGAATGAATCACTTCTGGGGATCTAATGTAGAGTATGGTGATTATTGTTAACAACACTATTATATTCTTAAAAGTTGCCACAACAGTGAATTTTAAATGTTTTCACCACAAAAAGGAAATGATAATTTTGTCAGGTGATGGAAGTGTTAATTAACCCTACTGTGGTCACCATTTCACAATATGTAAGTGTATCAAATAAAAACTAAACTTATACAATATTATATGTCAATTATATGTCAATCAAGCTGAGATAAAGAAAACAACACAGCCATGATCACTCCATTCCTTGAGAATAAGAATCTTATATCTCATCTCATATTCCTATTGTTCCTCCTCCTCATCTTCATATCATTCCCATTCTCTCCTTCTCCCCTTCCTCTTTTCCCTCCCCCTCCTCCTCTCTTGGGGAAGTCAACTCTGCAGCCTCTTTCTTTTCTTAGCTTAAAAATATCTTCCCACTGAGCTTTATCTTTTTTCCCCTCCATGTTTCAAAGTCTGTCTGTATCCCCTCCACCCTCACACACAATGGGTTTGGAAATAAAAGGCAACCTCCCTTCCCCCGCCCCCAACAGGGCACTTGCTTATCTTAACTGCAAGATGAATATTTGGGGCTAACTTCCTTCCTCAGTGTTTGCTATCCTTCCAGTTAGGAAACTTGTGAAACAAACAAATAGCACAAATCGTGGGTGTGGGGGCAGGTAGGAGACAGTGAAGGGGGGATAAACGTGATGGAAAGAGACCTGACCAGGAGATGGATACACAATACAATACAGGAAGGGGCAAAATTAGGTTTATCCAAAAGAGAGTTTATTCTTGTACTTATTTTTTTAAAAATATGTTTTATTGATTTTTTACAGAGAGGAAGGGAGAGAGAGAGAAAGTCAGAAACATCGATGAGAGACATCGATCAGCCGCCTCCTGCACGCCCCACAGTGGAGATGTGGCTGCAAGCAAGGTACATGCCCCCCTACCGGAATCGAACCTGGGACCTTTCAGTCTACAGATGGACTCTCTATCCACTGAGCCAAACCGGTCTCGGCCTTGTACTTATTTTTTAACTAGAGGCCTGGTGCATGAAATTTATGCACCCCTCAGCCCAGCTTGCATCCTCTCCAATCCAGGACCTCATGGAGGATGTCTACTGGCAGTTGGACATCCCTCTCACAATCTTGCACCACTAGGTCCTAATCACTCACCTGCCTGCCTGCTAGGTCGCCCCCAACTGCCCCCTCCCTGCTGGTCTGGTTGCTCCTAACTGCCCGCCCCCCTGCCAGCCAGGTCACCCCTTACTGTTCCCCCTCCCCCTTGCTGACCTGGTTGCTCCCAGCTGCTCTCCTCTGCTAGCCTGGTCATCCCTAACTCCCTCCCTCACCAGCCTAATTGCCCCCAACTACCCCACTACCAGCATAATCACCCCCCAATAACCCCCCTGCCAGCCTGGCCACCCCCCACTGTATCCCCCCTGCCAGCCTGGTTGCCCCTCACTGTCCCCATCCCCACTGGCTTGGTTACCCCCAACTGCCCCCCTCTACTGGCCTGGTTATCCCATACAGCCTGCTTGTTCAGTTATTTGGTCATCCCTCACTAACCTCCCTGTTGACCTGGTCATAGGCAGCCATCTTGTTAATTGCATATTACCTCTTTATTATATAGGATTACTGTATTATTTTCCATACAACCATAAACTTGTTTTTGTATACAAATTACAGATGGTATATTATAAAGTGCACACCTGAAACCCATAATTTTATTAACTAATGTCACCCCATAAATTCAATAAAAATTTGGGAGAAAAAAATAAAAGCACAAACCTTCATAAAAAAAAAAAAAATTGACAACTTCCCCCATCTGCCCGCAGCAGTTTTATAAATAGCTACTGCCATCTAGTGGGCAAAGATGTCCTTATATACACATACAGACTTCAAGGAAATGAAAATTGTCCCAAAAATTGTCTAAAAAAATCCAAAACACCATTTTTTACAATGAAAGCTTAAGTCTTGGAATATTGTAGGTACTCAATAAATACAGTAGTTAGTAACTTTATTGTTGTAGCTTTAAAGATAAAAGTTATTTCCTGCTCTGGCAGTGGTTAGAGTTTTGACCCGTGCACCAAAGGGTTGTAAGTTTGATCCTGGCCAGGTCAGGACTCCTGTAGGAGACAACCAATCAATGTGTCTTTCTCACCTCTCTTCTCTCTCTCTCTCTCTCTCTCTCTCTCTCTCCCCTCCCTCCCTCTCTCCCCCCCCTTTCTCCTTTCTCTCTCTCTCTCTCCCTCCCTCCTTTCCTTCCTTCCACTCTCTCTAAAAAAAAAAGGCAATGAAAAATATCAAATGAGGATTAACAAGTTATTTTCTTAGTAGTTTAAAAGTGTAATGATGACTGTTGGGTAATCCAAGCTATGGTAGGAAAAATACATTTGAAAGTGAGCCATGTTATTGCTCAGTTCAGCTGAAACCAGCCTGTAACTGGACATGGAGTTTTTGCTCCCTCTTCCCAACCCAGTAGTGCCCTGTGCAAATTTCAGAACCAGGCATTTAAGCCACACATTCCCTCTTACAACCACCACCTTGAAAGAATTCATCCAAAAATAACATTGTTCTTGCGGCCCTACGTATTTATGTGCATAAAGCTAGAATATCCAGCCATTCTTCCCATGGAAGATTGTTAGAATCATATAAAAGAAGTGGAAGCCATTTGCTAACACTAAACTGAATGGAAAATGATAGTCACTGTGGCCACCTTCTTGCATATTCCTTTAAGCTTCCTCCAATAAACAACTTAATATAATACTCTTTCCAGGGTCTTCTCACAATCATCGGGCTATCTTGTAGATTATAATATCACTGTTTATATAAATATATATATATATATATATATATATATAGATAGATAGATAGATATATTTTATTGACTTTTTACAGAGAGGAAGGTAAGGATAAAGAGCTAGAAACATTGATGAGAAACATCAATCAGCTGCCTCCTGCACAGCTCCTACTGGAGATGTGCCCACATCCAAGGTACATGACTGGAATCGAACCTGGGACCTTTCAGTCCAGAGGCTGACGCTCTATCCACTAAGCAAAACCAGTTAGGGCTGTAATGTCACTTTGTAATTGTCCTCAATTCATTTTGTCTGTCTCTCCTGCTACCCTGTAGACATTTACGACTAGGACTGATCTTCACTAGCTTTGTGTCTACTCCCCTAAACAGGCTCAGCCAGCCAAAGAAGCCTGATTAAAAGAAAAACAAAGTTGATTTTAACCACTTGGATCCTCAAAACCCAGACATCTACTTGCAAAGGTAAATCGGTAATTGTGAATCCCAAAATACTGGAAAATGTGAAAGTGAACTCAGCCTGTCTGGCAGGTCAGAGTTCAGAACACATACCAACCCAGGCTTCGAGCTTAAGCCCTGGTAGGGAGCATGCAGGAGGCAGCCAATCTATGATTCTTAGCATTGACATTTCTATCCTCTCCCTCTCTCTTCCTCTGAAAACAATAAAAACATAAAAAGCCAACTCAAGATGAATATTGAGACTAAGTACATAATTGCATGTTATGTACTTGACATTTTTTCCCCAGTAAGCATGAAGCCCAAATAAAAATACAGGTTTTGGAGTAGAGCTGTATTGAGATGAGCTGGGCACTTTATAACTCACTACACTACTGTGCAGGGACAAAAATGGGGTCATACATGCTTTCTTATGAGCACATCTCTGACCATAAGATTATCAGGTACTTTTTGGGTCTTCGAATGGACATATAACCAACTACTAAAATAATTTCCCTAATATAGTCAAAAGCTAATCTCATTTGCATAAGTATAATTACTAAATAACATAGCATAGAAATGTGTCTATGTCTAACTATTTTAGTTTTTCTAACAAAATTGTTTTGAAATTTACATTATGTCAATGCCTGAATCTCCTCCCCCTGGTGTAACTGAGGTTACTCCTCGGCAGCTGTGTACACTCATACCTTACTCAGGTTAACTAAAAAAATACCATGTATAGGTAATTCCCACCCTCCTCTCTAACCCCAACTATTTTCTACTGGAGGCCCAACAATGCGTCTATAGGAAACTGCCGTTTTTCTCTCCAACTTTTTCACAGATGCAATTTAGCTGCAGTTGTTCTGAATGACAAGCAGCCTCTCGGTTATGCTCATTGAACTAGGCTAATGTTGAGAATTATGGTTATTGGGTTATGAAGTCATTATAGGCTATTAAATACTTTCATTTTACCCAAGAACCAGAATAGAGGAAGCAGATAGGTGGGTTACTCTGCTGTGAACCTTACTTGTGACACCTACAATTCTAAACTGACCACCAGAGTAGGAACCACCAGGCCATGAATAGATTTTAGCATCACCTTGGTTCAGACTTTAAGAAATGGAGGTCCATCAGGACAGTGATTCACTAACTTTGCTAACATACAACCCACTTAACAAGAAACCATTAAGACCTTTGCTCCTAAGCAGGATTGTCCACTGTAGTTACAATCAATTGGGTTCTGTCAGCCTATGAGCTTGGAGGATTAGGCTGACTGAACAAAGCCTATTAGCTACTTAATACCTTTCAAACCCGTTTGACTCCAAGGTAAGACCTTCACCACAGCCAACTTAGCCCTTGACCAAGAAAAAAACAGCAAAACCTGTCCTGAGCAATGTCTCTGGTAGAGGACCCTTTTTACTCCACAGGTTAACATACACTTCCATTTAGGCAAATGGCCATGTCTCTGCTCAAACTGGCTTTCCTCAAAACTTCAAAATTACCTGGGGCAGTAGACACACAACATGCAGGTGGTGCACCATAGAATTGTCCACCTGAACCTAAGTTTTATTAACATTTGTCCCTCTAAGAAATTCAAAATGGGGAAACCTTAGGAATTGTTCAGTGATTCAATTTTCAAACTTTGACATAGATTCACTTTTTAGCACTTCCTAAATTATGCATCTGCAGTTCTTAGTGTGGATAGCACCATATATACACACACACACTAGTGTTCTCCCATTTCCTTTCATTTATACCTTCCTTAGGAATTTAACTCCAACCCAGATACTGTGTGCGTAAATACTTAGGCCAGAGGGAAATCCCACCCTAGGAAGTGAGTGCTGCCTTTATAAAACACAAGAGCCAGGGAATTGTATATGTTGCCAATTTTAAATAGTTTTATTTAAGACATCGCATTTTCCACTTTACAATACAGTTATAAAGTGCATTAATTTCCTTTCCCTGTGCACAGTCCGTATTCAAGTATCAAGAATGCCCAGTTATTTACTATACAGCAGCTCAACTTTTAAAACTGCCATGAAATTTGCTACAAATTTGGGTCCTTCAATATTTTG
>PVJN01030882.1:0-25284 GCA_004026805.1 Lasiurus borealis | reverse complement strand
GGCCAGTGTGGCTCAAGAGTTGAGTGTTGATCTATGAACCAGGAAGTCACAGTTCCATTCCTGGTGAGGACTATTTCCAACAGGGGGCATGCAGGAGGCAGCCCATCAATGATTCTCTCTCATCACTTATGTTTCTATCTTTCCCTCTCTCTTCCTCTCTGAATCTCTGTCTGTCTCTGTCTCTGTCTCTCTCTCTCTCTCTCTCACACACACACACAGACATCCATTTAAAAATTGGCGTGGGTAAGGAAAAAACTGGAATGATGCCTCTAGAACAGGATAGAAAAAGATGAACGTATATAGTCTTGATATACCATAATTTGTTTACTTCATATCCATGAACATGCCTTGAGTCTCTAATATATTCAGTAGTGAGATTTGGCCACAGATATGAAGTTCAATGAATTCTCACTAATTCTTTTCTTCCTTTACTCTGCAGAGCTCCAAAATATTGCTGATTGTAATTAAGAAAATAAATATTGAAGCAAATTATTTTATCAAATAGTTGCATGCATACTGCACAAGACTACAATCAGCAATAACAATCTAAGTCCTAACAGTCCTGAAATGAGTTTTACAGGAGACCAGTTCAATGCTAAGTTTGTGTGTTTCTACATTTTCATATGCTTGGTTCCAAGGTAAATAAAGATATGTTCTTAAGGCTATTTTGTAATATCAAGCAAAAACTGCATTTTTTTTTTTTTTTGGTAAATTTGAATCTTTCAGGACATTCTTGCTTCTTCTACTTTAGGAGTGGCTTCATTTATAATCCATTTTTCTAGAGCACAATGCGAAATACAATTTAGAAAATAAAGTATTTTTTATTTTTGTAATTTGCCTGGTTTTCATCTAGTATATTAGAATACCCTATATAATGTCAACTTACAATGAATCCCAAAGAGTATCTTGCAGGGAGTTCTACATGTGAGCTATCTGTTATCTCTGATGTGTTCAGCCCTTACATATAATTTTAAATACTTGGTACACTTTTGCAATTTTGAGATACAATGTTCCTTTCTTCTAGCTACAACTCCTCCCCCTTAGACTCATATTTAGAGTACTTAATACCTTGGGATGAATTCTGATACCAAAACTTTAAGTTAGCATCTTCATTTCAGGAATATTATTTTTAAAAATTGAGGTTCTCTGACTGCTAACTTGGTCTTTTTTTTTTTTTTTTACAGGTACACTTTTGACAATTTTACATCGAATAAATTGCTCACAAAGCAACACCTAAATTGTTCAGCTGGAGACACCAGTGAGTCAGAAGAGATTTTGAAATACCACTATGACCTCATGTCTGAGTGCTGGAATAAAGACAAAATAATTCTTTATTCCCATGACTGGTAAAGTTTCCCTTCAAACATGACCAGCTAGTTTCCTGCTGGCACTTCTGATCTAGAAGTCAGGGAAGGAGTTCAGAACATTCCAAAAACATTGAAAAGTTCCTTAAGCTGGAATTTTTATGATTTTCCTTTATCTAAAGTCCAAAGTTCTACAAGAAAGCAGTCAACTTGATTAGTTATGCAATATCCAGAAGATATTTCAAAAGTATCATCTAACAAAGTAATCTATCTAACAAAATAAGAGTCTAATGCATGAGCAAGGCACTTATTTAAGCAGAGGAGTAAACCCCGTGTGTCCACGGTCAGTAATAGAATTTAAGAAAACTGCCTCTCCTCGATGTCTGCAGGGGCCAGGTTCCACCATCAGTCTCTAGAATAGCAGCGCCTTGCATGTGCTTTCTTAAGCATTGTTAATTATGTAGAATTGTGAAAAAATATCCAGATAAGGTTTTAAAAATAGACTGCAAACAGGCTTACTTTTCGACATTATTCTCAGTGTGAACGGTGAGGTCACTCCCTAACTATGTAAGTAAGACTGACTCAAGCACTTCACAATCCTGACTTGTCTCGGGATTGGCCTAGTGGTCTCTCTTCACCGCCCACCCACCCCTGTGAAGGCAGACGCAGTCAACATGGACGTCAACGCACCTGTGTGCCACTTTCTGGGCCGCGTGCCCTCATGTTGGCGTGTTGGCCCCAACCTAGTTCCACTTAGAAGCTAATGTTTCCTTCAATAGTTTAGGGTCCAAATTTGTTTCTGAATACAATTTAAGTTATCCTTTTAAATGAAAACAAAGTAATTTTGCACTGCTTATAATCAGTTTGGTTTTTTCCCATCAAAAGGACTCCAATGAGTAGGGATTTAAGGTCCTGCCATGCAGATAGCCTTGTATACGAAAGGCTTTTTCTACTAGATGTAGCTGAAAGCTTTAATCTGCCTACATGCTTAATACGGTGTCTCTCAAAGCTTACTGTAATTGTGGCAACTCCTTTGGTTGCTTCCTTTTCTTGAGGTCCTGTTATCAGGTGCTCCCAGCGTTCTGCTCCTATCGTCCTGTTGGTTCTTGCTTCTCCTCACTCATGCTTTCAATGTATGCCTGAGTTATGCCCGGAGTGAGTCTGACATTCCAGCTCAAATTCCTTCCCTGCCTCAAAACCCATCATCTCTGCACATAGCCTGTCATCCAGAAACTAATGGCTACCTGTAAACAAGTAACAATATATTTGCTGAAACTTTTAAAGACAGTCCCTGTAGTAAACTGGAAATAACTTGGTCATATTCTGGGAAACATGATGTTTAGAATTTTAATATTAAAGCTTTTAATAAACAGTGGCTTGGAAGAAAATCTCAGACAAGAGGGAGGTAGTTTTTAAAGAAACACTGTATCACCAATGTTACTGATATCCACGATACTGGGTTGAAAAACACGGGCACAAACTGTAATAAACAATGAACCAGAGGAGTTGGGCTCAGAATATTATGAAATTACAGGAGCATCTTAAACCACGTAGCTTACATATATTACCCTTGTCCAAAAGTAGTTATAGAGACATACTGCCATCTATATCCAAATAAAGAGCTGTGACAGTCAGTTTAACTGACAATATTTTCTTGGTTGCATGTAAAAATAATGGTGTCTTATCATCAAACATCTGAACTTAGATAAAATGCAGAATTTCACCTATTTCTGGTAAAGAAAATGAAACACCATAGACTTTTTGGAGGAAGTTATAAAATTACAAGCTTGGTTCCAATGTAAATAAAGATAAGTTCTTATTTTGTAATAACAACTAAAAACTGCATTTTTAAAAATAAATTTGAATCTTTTTTTGTTGAAACAAATTACTTCAAAATGTAATAAATGCATGTGTTTATCAGTCTATAAGTAGAAATTTCTAAAGTTGTGAAGAATATTGTTAAATGTATACATTAAACAAGAACTATTGTGAAACAGTGGTTATAAGTATAGGTTCAGGTACAACTACAACTGCTACAATGTCACATGTCCATTATATGTCAACTTTTAATAAAAGCATAGACTCAGATGTCTGTTGACTTGGTTCAAACTGTGGCTCCAGCTATTTGCTACTTATGGGACCGTAGGCATGTTATCTAACCTCATTAAGTCTGTTTCCCCATCTGTAAAATTAGGATTAATAGTAACTATCCTCATTGGGTGACTGAGGAATAAACAGCCCATATAAAAGTACCCTTGAAGAAAGCACATAATACACACTCAATTGTTAAAATCTTCCAAATGCACAAGCAATAAAGAATTTTGAAAAGAATCTTGAGTGAGCTATGAAAAAGCTATAAAGATTTAACATTAAATATCTTAAGGGAGATATTTTTGGTTAGTGATGTATACAACTTAAATAGATGTAATTTAAATCATATCCATATCAAGTATGCACTTAATGAATTCTGTCATTGTCCTTATGTACTACGGATATATTATCCTATATAATAAAGAGGAAACATGCAAATTGACTGTCACAGACCCACAAGATAACTGCCTACGACCAGGCCAGTAGGGGGAGGGGGCAGTTAGGGGCGATTAGGCTGGCAGGAGGACAGTAATGGGTGACTAAGCTGGTGGCATGGGGCAGTTGGGGGCAACCTGGCTGGCAGTGGGGGGCAGTTAGGACAACCAAGCAGGCAGGCAGGAGAGTGATTAGGAGCCAGCAGTCCGGGTTTGGGCCTAAACCAGCAGTTGGACATTCCCCAAGGAGTCTCTGATTGGAGAGGGTGCAGGCTGGGATGAGGGGCCTCTAGTGCACCTGACCTTCATGCACTAGGCCTCTAGCCTATTTATATTTATATATATATATCCCAAATATGCAAATAGACCAAATGGCTGAACAACCAAACAACCAGTCATGCACTATGATGTGCGCTGACCACCAGGGAGTACGTGCAGAACATGGCGAGTGTTTGCCATGGTAGAATGATGAAGCAGGTAAGCAGGGGTGCCAGATCAAGGTGGGGCACCGGTTGCTGTCATTGGGCTGAGCCACTGGTGTTTACTGAAAATTCTTTGCTCCCGTGTGCCATAGTCCCGCCTCATGCTCACACCCGCTGCTGGCGCCAGAGCTGCTGCTTGTACCTGATGTAGTTGCCCAGGGCCACCCCAAATGCTCAGTGCCATCAGTGGGTGCACGCGGCAGCTGCTCGCCCCGGTTGCCCTTCAGGGCTCTTCTACCAGCACCTGCTCCTAAGGGGCAATCAGGGCTGGCAGCTGCCTCTCACACCCGCCGCCAGTGACAGCCCCACTCACAGCCGCTGCCAGCACCAGAGCTGCCACTTGAACCTGCTGCCAATGCCTGGTGCTGGTCCCAATCACTTGGCACCATCAGTGTGTGGGAGCAGCAACAGCAGAAGTGGGGCTGCCAGCAGACAGGGAACTGGGGGTGGCAGCAGGAGGGGCTGGGCAGGGATGTGGAGGATGAGCCGAGAACTGCCCCTGTGCCCACTGTGCCCACTGCAGCCTCGTGGCCCAAAGTTCTTTTCAAGGTGCATGAATTTGTGCACTGGGCCCCTAGTTTATAATGAGTTTATGCTTTTGGTGTAGGCCTTGTAATAAATTTAGCCAGTCAATGGATTGAAAAAATAAGTGAAGAAAGAGAAACCAAGATGGTGGCATAAGTGAACACCTAAACTGCTGCCTCGCACAATTTCAAAAACAACAGTTAAAAGATAGAATGGACATCATCCAGAACCACCGGAAGGCTGACTGAGTGGAAATTCTACAACTAGAAGGAAAGAGACAGAATTTCCCAACTGCACTGAAATCCACTTCCGACTGCACTGAACCCCAGTTTCAGGCAAGACCCTGGGGACCCAGACTCAGATGGGTTCCTGAAATGCATAGAAACTCAGGGGAGCTGGAAAGGCAAAGTTCTGGAGGTGTGGGAGCGTGAGTGGACGCAGAGAGGGCTGCAGGGATTACCAAGGGACACTGAGACTCAGGGGCTGCATAGGGCAGGGCTGATGGGAAGCTGAGACTTCGCTCAGCCCTGAGACTTCGCTCCATCCAAGCTGAACACAGAAGCTTTTGCAATTTTGCAAGTCTTGTATCATAAGGCTGACTCTAGCACATAAGTTCTCCCGGTGAAGACACAGCTGATCCTCACAACCAATTGGCTTGGAGGTCAATTACCCCCAGTGATACCAACAGAATCAAGACTTAACTACAACAAGGCTGTACACACAGTCTACAAAGGGGTGCACTAAGAGTGTCTACCATGGGTAACTGGGAGGCAGAGCTACTGGGCTATATAGGACACCTAGCACAGAAGGCTACTCTACCAACTCAAGAAAGCAGTGAAAATGTGGAGACAAAGGAACAGATTACAAACAAAAGAAATGGAGGAAAACACACGACTGGATATAGAGTTCAAAACCACGTTATAAGGGTTTTTAAGAATTTCCTAGAAAAGATGGATAAATTTAGTGAGACCCAAGAGGAGATGAAAAAGGATCAACTAGAAATTAAACATATACTGACTGAAATAAATATTATACAGAGACCTAACAGCAGACTAGAGGAAGGCAAGAATCAAGTCAAAGATGTGAAATACAAAGAAGCAGAAACACTCAACTGGAAAAGCAAAAAGAAAAAAGAATCCAAAAAATATTAAGATAGTGTAAGGAGCCTCTGGGACAACTTCAAGCGTACCAACATCAGAATTATGGGGGTGACAGAAGAAGAGAGAGAGCAAGAAATAATGACTGAAAACCTATTTAAAGAAATAATGACTGAAAACTTCCTCCACCTGGTGAAAGAAACAGACTTACAAGTCCAGGAAGCACACAGAACCCCAAACAAAAAGAATCCAAAGAGGACCACACCAAGACACACCATAATTAAAATGCTAAGAGCAAAAGACAAAGAGAGAATCTTGAAAGCAGCAAGAGAAGTTAGGTACCTACAAGGGAGCACCCATACAATTGTCAGCTGATTTTTCAACAGAAACTATACAGGCCAGATGGGAGTGGCAAGAAATATTCAAAGTGATGAATAGCAAGAACCTACAACCAAGATTGCTCTACCCAGCAAAGCTATCATTCAGAATTGAAGATCAGATAAAGAACTTCACAGATAAGAAAAAGCTAAAGGAGTTCATCAATACCAAACCAGTATTATATGAAATGCTGAAAGGTACTCTTTAAGAAGAGGAAGAAGGAAGAAAAAGGTAAAGATAAAAATTATGAACAACAAATACATATTTATCACTAAGTGAATCTAAAAATCAAGTCAACAAAAAAATCTGATGAACAGAATAAAGTGGTGAATATAATAGAATTAGGGACATAGAAAGGAAGTGGACTGACAATTCTCAAGGGGATAATGGTGAGGGGAGTGCAGGGAGAGACTACACAAAAATCGTACACCCATGGATGAGGACAATGGCGGGGGAGGTAAGGATAGAGGGACAGGTGGGAGCCTGGTAGAGGGGATCTATGGGGGGAAAAATAAGAACAATTGTAATAATCTGAACAATAAAGATTTATTAAATTAAAAAAAAATAAAGTAAGAAAGTAAGTGAAGAGAAATGATTCTCATAAAGTGGTGAGGTTGATTTCTGATTGTGAGAGAAGAGAAGGGAAGGTGAAATCTGAATCTAAATGACATTACGTTTACCACATAAAAATATTCTGCACTTCAGTTTCCCATTTGGTTTTAGAGGGCACAAAAAGTCTAGCTTTACTCCCACTTTTTATTCACTAAAATGGAGGGAACCACAAGCCCACTGAAAAGGCTCTTAGAAATTCCCTGGCTGCCATCACTGCTCCCAGCAGTAACAGAAGCATGTGGAAGTGCTAGAGTAGCTCTCATGGGAGACGGCTGGGTACTGCAACATCCCCTAACATCCACCTACTGCCTGCCTGGCACAGTGCCGTCTGTGGTCTTTGCATGTGCTTTAAAGTAGCAGTCATTCTCCAGGGAAAGGCGATAAAAGATGAAGAAACCACAGGAGGTCCCAATTTCACTTCACTTCTACTTTTCATTCTCACTGCAGGTCTCCCCTACACAGGATGATCTAAAAGTGTAAAGGGATTTCCTTTTAAAATATAAAATAGCCTATTCTAAAATGAGCAACAAGTCGGTATCCACACCTCCTACTTTAAATTTCTTTGGCCATGTATTCAGAGCATGATGTTAGATTATCCTATTGGAGAGAAGTCTTTGGGGAAATAGCCTACTTAAGTGAAGAATTATGTTTCTCTAATTTCTTATAAGTATTCATCTATCCTGTGCAAAGAGTGAAATCAATTACTTTTAAGACTGTCCTTTATTTATAGAATAACAGCATTATAAGTATTACAGTTTATTCGAGACAGAGATAAATATCTTTATCTGTCCATCCATAATTTGATTTCATTTTGGAAGCTTTTCCTTGCAAGTAGGTCACTTAAGGAAAAGGCATCCTAAAAATTGATTAGCACAATATTTAGTACTGCTGGGGAAAACATTATAAATAAAATAATAGAATTCACTCTTAATACTGACAGAATATAAAATGCTATCAACAGAGATTTTGATAAAGTTAAAATTGGATGGAAATACATGAATAATTTACAGTAAAATTTCTGTTTTCCAATTTCCTGTCATGAACATTTTTCATTCTTTTAGAAACCAGTTGTAATCAACAATTTGAATGATCATTGTTTGATACTCAGAATTTTGTTTAAATTTGTTTTTAACAAAAGGCCAGAGTCAAAAGACATACCTTGCAATTATTTAAATGTTTAGTATGAACAATATTCTACTTGCAACAATTATTGTGTGTTAGTTGTGGCGGTCATTTATTTAATGCATACATGATCTTTGTAAGTGATATGCAAAAGTATATTACAATGAACTTTAAGAAATGCTAAGTGAATTCAGCTCAGATGCTAAGTGAATTCAGCTCAGAATTAACAATAGCTTAGTCCACTACTGATGGAAACCAAACTCTGTTACAACCCTGAGGACCAACCGAGGTGATGAAGACGTGGTGTTCTCCAACTCCAGGTTAGTTCAACAAGAGTCACCACTTTAGCTACAGAATATAAAACAACTGAAATCTATCAGCAGACTATTCACTTTGTGTTTTTTTTCTAGTAATGCTGGCAGACTTGAACATGCCCATCTCATAAACTTCCTTTCTCTTAATCTAACACCCTCTTTTGTAACCTGTAACTCTGAAAGATTTTTTCTCTGTGTGAAGCTACCACATACGATATCAAGACTAGTAATGTGGGCTTCATTTATACCAAGCTTAAGCAACTGAATTAACTTACCCAGACTATTAAACCCAAATGCTGTAGTGGAGGGGACTTTCTGTCTTCCATACAATAGCAACCAAGCTAGGTCTTGAACCGAGACACTTGCCTTAATGTTTTTTCCAACCAAACTATGTCTTTTTTCATATGGGCTTGCAATGACTGATGGCTTTTTCCCTCACCTTACAACTAGTTAATAATCTCCATGATTAGTACCGATTTAAGGAAAACTAATAGATCATGTTCACTGCAGCATTACTCACTATAGCCAATATACAGAAACAAGCTAAGTGTCTGTCAATGGATGAATGGGTAAAGATGGAATATGATTCATACACAATGGAATATAATTCAGCCATGATGAAGAATATCCTGCCACTGGTGACAACACGGATGGGCACTGAGGGCATTATGCTAAGTGAAATAAGTCAGACAGAGAAAGACAAATACTGTATGCAATCACTTATACGGGGACTCTAAAAAAGCCAAGTACAGATAAACAGAGACGACATGGTAGTTACTAGGGGTGAGGGGGTGGGAGAAAAGGAATCGAGATGTTGATCAAAGAGTACACATTTTCAGCTATTAGGTAAGGTCTGGGGATCTAATGTATAGCACAGTGATTAGAGTTAATAGTATTTGAAAGTTGCTAAGAGAGTAGATCTTAAATGTTCTGATCACACAGAAGAAATGGTAATTATGTGACTTGACCTAGGTGTTGGTTACGGCTATGGTGATAATCATTTTATAATATATAAATGTATCAAATCAACACATTTTACACCTTAAACTTATAGAATATTCTATGCCAATTAGGTCTCAGTACAGCTGGGAAAAAATGATGGTGAAACTATTTCTCTATGTGTCTATATATATAAAGGGCTAATATGCAAAATGCCCCCTTGGGAGTTCAACCGGGAGACCAGGAGTTGGTTTGTTTGCTATAACTTGCACTGACTACCAGGGGGTGGCACAGAACATGGTGGGCAACCGACTGTGGTGAGGCGCTGAGATGGGCACTGAGGGAGTGAGGGAGTGAGGGAAGGAGGAGGTGGAGAAGTGGGGAACCTAATCAGCCCTGAATAGTGGCCAGGCCTAGGGACCCTACCCATGAGTGATTTCATTCACCAGGCCTCTAGTATCCTATATAATAAAAGGGTAATATGCAAATTAACCATCACAAAGATGGAGGTGCCCATAGCCAAAAATGGCAGTTCCCAGTCCCCTCAGCCCCCTAAAGTCCCCCAGTTCTGAGAGGGTGGCCGCTGAGAGTGGGCAGCATGAGTGGCCTGGTGGAATGCTTGCTTTGTTGTTGCGGCAGTGGGGGCAGAGAATCAGGGGTGGGATGCTTGCTTCATTGCCGAGGTGACAAGGCAAGCATCCCACCCCGGCCACTGAGGGTCTCTGGGCAGTGGAGGCAGAGCGCTGGGGCGGGTCATTTGCTTCGTTGCCATGGCAACAAGGCAAGCATCCCGCCCTGGCCATGGAGGGCTCAGGTGGAGAACCTCTGGGCAGCGGGCACAGAGCTGTCAAGCCTCACAGAGAGCTATTGGTGCACGGATTCGTTCGCAGGGCTGCTAATGTAAATATAGATCTGGAAAGCTAGAGTTAGTTTCCGTGCTCAGTTTCTTCAAGAATTATATTAAAAATGACATGATCTATGGCAACCACTTTCATAAGCAATTTAAAAATGTTAATCTCTTGAGAGTATAGTTAATTTTTCATATGCATGTTTTATAAAAGGGAATAGAGAAATTTAAGAAAAAAGAAAAACCTTTTAGATTCCATTTACTGATACCACTTAATACTATATTCATAAATGATCAACCAGCCAGTGCTTGTGATATTCTAGATTTGTAACACAATCATAAATATCTCTTGTTTAATATTTTTAGCAATTGAGAATCATATGACAAATTCTATAAAATTTGGGCATTTATACATTTTGGCATTTGGGTTCTATTTGGAGAAGACAGACAAAATTAAGTAAGTTTTAAGTTCATTTTGTTATTAATGCATTAAGATGTACATTGTTAGGCCTTGCCCAGTAGCTCTGTTCATCAGAACATCACTGGACATACCAAAGTTGTGGGTTCAATCCTTAGTCAGGGAACATATAAGAATCAACTAATGAATGCATAAATAAGTAGAACAAGAAATCAATGCCCACCCCCACTTTCTCTCTCTCTCAAATCAGTAATTTTTTTAAAAGATCTGCATTTCTAATTCATTAAGTGATGTGAAACTAGCATTTTGATGGTTATTAGATAATTAAATATGCTGTCCATTTATGCAATTTCTGAGCTTAATTCAGCAATCAATGATAAATCAATAGCATTTATCATCTTTTATGTGTCTAGTATTTTGGGGCATATGTATATGACATTTTTCTCATCCTCAAAGGAATTTCTACTTTAACTATAGAAAAAAAATCTGACTAGTCACATGATTTACAAATATTTATCATCATCTGCTAAGTATCAAGTACTCTACCAGACAATGTGAATTCAATGATAAAATAAATATGGCTATTACAAAGCCATACAAAGTAGAGGCTAGAAATATCTTTAACTTTTCTTATTCCCTTGCTCTCAAAGCTACACAATGAACAATTCTCTCATTCCTTCCATCCTTATTTTTCTCTATAGTTTTTTTCACTGTCACTACCATGACCTCAGATGAAGACACTAAATACCTAATTGTTCCAAGGCAAAGGAGATGCTCCCTCCTCTGTCTCGACTGCTCCTTTCCCACTCTCCTGGGGCTGCTTCTATTCCCAAGGATGAATGTTATGTGACTCCTCAAGGCCTACTCTTCTATCCAGCCATACCACTGCCCCAATACCTGCCCTTTCCCTTTCTCTTTGATCTCTACTTTCATAATACTATTATAACAATAATTATACAGGTATTAATTTAATTAGGTGTTTTTTTTTTTGTCCCCCACTTAAGTTTTAACACCATGAGAACAGAGATGCTTTTCTTGTTTGCTGATGTACCCATAATGCGTGACACTTAAATAGGCCAAAAGAATGTAAAAGGAAGTATGAGATCAGGGAGTATGAACGTAGCCAGGTAGAGAGCTGGGGCTGTTTGGGGCTTCTGAAGCACCCCATGAATCACTACCTCTCATACTGCTTACATAGTCTACAGTCTTACAAAGCTCCTCAAGGGCAATCTTACTCATTTTTTTTCTAAACAGACATGCCAGATAAATGATTTTGAGTAAATGAGTATTAAGATGGACCTACATGTGGATAATTGCCTGAAACAGCTGGTTATGCCGAGTTAGACCACTGAGTGTTTTTGTGTATGGCTCATGGAGATGTTACATATACAACTTGTTAGTCATTTAATGACTTCCAAGCTATATGATTATATATAGACATATGCATACACATAAAAACACTTCACAAGGATAATTGTGCCTCCCATTCTCTGGACATGTTTTTCAGTTTTAATATCTGGTTGAAATCATTGGTTTACAGTTTTAAACTCTTTACCTTCAAATAAAATTTAGCACTTACTTTTTGAACCATTCAGGGCCTATTAACCATCTTTTGCAAAATACTTGTGAAGCTATTTAAGTTTCAACTTGCTGCTCCCAAGAAATAACTTCTGCTATGAGGCCCCTTCTAGAAGCCACTAAGCTGCCTTAGCTTACATGCCCATCTGAAAACTCTTAGCACAAGTGTTCTAAATGTTTGCTCATGCCATGATGGTCTGGAAACATTAAAGTTAACTCTAAGCAGAAATAAAACTATTAGCCAGCTACTTAGTCAATACCCAGATTGTATTCTTAACTATATTACTAAGCCAAGAAAGCAGAGCATAAGTTTACTCACACAAATTATCCAAACATAGATCCCCTAATAATTTTCCTTTGCTTGCAGCTATATAATGAAGAATACTAAGACTACACATACACAAGTGTACACACTGAACTCTATTAAGGTATTTGCCAAAAGAAAGATATTTGCCAATGTAAATAACTATAAAATCAACATGACCATGTTGACTTAACCTAAATACATAATACATTCTTAAATGAATTAAATGCCTACAGACCTAATACTTATTCATGAACTTCAACTGCACATTTAAAAGATTCATAACCTGTTTTTGTGCCAAATAATAAATGAATTTTGTTAGCTATCATTTCTTTCAAGTTTGGTCTCCATATAGCAACTTAAAATTTCTTTCTGATAAATGAGGGGAAGATAGGAGCAAGAATCAAAGGATTAGAGTCGGATTCTAATTCTGGTATCTATAGCTTTTTTAAAGATTCCCTAATCTCCTTATACCTTAGATTTTCAACCTGAAAAATAGGGAAATTATGTCATAAGACAATTATAAAACAAAATGAATAGAGATAAGGCTATAAAAATTATAAAAACATGGGTTTAGGTATAAACCCATGTTTTTATAATTTTCTTTAATGGATAGATTTCCATGTACATCATGCTACTTAATCTTTAGAAGTACTAAGGACAGTGCACGTAGCCAAGCATTCAGAGTTCTAAACTAACATGAATGGACAGTTATAAGATGATCTCTAGAGGATGGGGTGGGGGTGGGGGGAGAAAAAGAACAAAAATGATATTTCTCTGTCAGTATCACTGAACTTTAGTGAGTTAGAAACAAAGAGTATCCTTCCCTGGTCTTTCAGGGTATTACTGCTTTCTTCCTGTAATTAGTCTACAAGTATTGTTAGATGAGGTATCACTCATGGGTGAGACATCAACACCACGCCAAGTGCTAACTGCCTACAATATTATTTCCCAGACATAGCCATATATTATTTATTAAGTTCTTATATCTTATTTTCCCCCAAAATAGCATATCAGACTTCACCATTTTCCATTGTTTCAATAACAGCTACTGCACAGAGCAAATTTCTTTCAGTTTGCCGTTTTATTTTATACTGTTAAACTTTATTCCCAAGAATAGAAGACTTATGAAGTTTAGAAAATTTAATATTCATTATGGGTTTCCATCTGTAAGTTTAGCTATTAGGGAGCAGTATAGTTCAGAAATGTATCCATTACAATAATCCATTCAAGGACATTATGATGTTATGCTACCTCCTATGTTTGTGCCCTCATTTCAAATGAATCTATCTTTGAAAAGTAGGAACTGGTGAATCACATATTTTGTATCCACAGTGCCATCTGGAAGGAATTTAAATTATGTGTGCACAGTGTGAAAGCAAGGAGACAATACTTCTTTTTCCTATGTGCTATGTAAAGAAGTAGCTAATGTGACATAGGTAATAGATTCGTTTAGGTAGCACAGTAACATCAATGTTTTAAAGATTATAAAACTCAGCACTAAACCTCACGCCCAGCCTCAGAAGACCACAAGAGGAATCTCATTTCCTGGACTACAGGGATGATCATGTTAAGATAATCAAGTGAAAGAGCCTTAAAAGTCATTATTCACTCTCCTATTATTTTACTTAATAGAAATCAGTTCAGAGAGATGAAGTGATTTGCCTAAATGAATGCTATTGGTGGCATAATCAAAAGAACCCAAGTTCAACCCCTTTATTTTTGAGAGGGATATAATGATAAGAATGTGTTTTATTTTTAGAGATCAACAAAGTGATCACAAAACCACTATATTATACACATTTTCTCCCAGGAAATTATCCTCTCTAGAATTAAATCAGACTCAGGATGCATTCTATGAACTGTTATTTCCACAATAAAATGGGCACTGATACAAGATAGCCTTATAAGTTTTAAAGATCAGAAAAGTAATACTATTAAGATAATGACTAATACTGTTATATTTCTTTTTTGTTTCTGAGGCATATGTTCACCAACTTTAACATTTGCTTTCTGTGACAGACTGATTAGAAGAACACATATGTTAAACTAGATGTAATTGTATTTCGGAGAAAAAGAAAGCACTCTTACTCTATCTAGTACTAGTAATAACTTCTCAGTATTAGGTCCCATTTTGGTGTTAAAACAACAGTAGGGGCAATAGAAACCAGGTTCAGAAATAATTTTCAAAGAAGCTTCATTTTATTAGTGGTTATATATAAAATTAATCAATAGTTTCTTAATTTTTCTCAAACTAACTCAAACTACATAGTGTTTTTCTCACTATTATGAGGTTAGAATTTCCAAAATATTATTCCTACTCTGTATTCAAAGAGATGAGCATTAACCTGGATAAAGAATAATATACTATGGTTCAACTTACATCATTTGTATCAGTAGTAGATATGAATGTACACATAAAATGCTGCAATAGGGCAAATTATGAAACTATTGAAAGAGAGCAAATAAAGGATAAACTGAGTTAGGCAAAGAAAGGCTTCTTCTATAGTTCCCACCACTACACAAGTTTAATGAGTGGATTTTGTGATATGTATATGACATATGGAGCAGTAGAATCGCAAGTGCGGTGACGTATACAAGGTTCATCTAAAGCTATTTTTTTAAGTGAAGAATATAAAAAAATTCTAATTTTAAGTACTTTCTTGATCCCAACACACTTAATCTTGCACTATGCCCATTCTCATTTTTATAGTATATAGAATAAGTTATAAAACAAACATTTAAATGATATAGTAAGAATAGATTTTCTAAATTATTTGTTTACAAATACCAGATTATAAACCCAAACCCTGAAATTCACATTGAGATGATATGCCTTTTGATACTGTTACACAGTAAGAACAAAGCAGTAGAACATAGACATCTGACTGCAATTTTTAAAAATTTTTTAAAATATATTTCTTTATTGATTTCAGAGAGTAAGGGAGAGAGAATTAGAAACATCAATGATGAGAGAGAATCATTGATTGGCTGCCCCCCGCCACCCGCCCCCACACACACACCTCCACTGGGGATAAAGCCTGCAACCCAGGCATGTGCCCTTGGCTGGAATCAAACCTGGGACCCTTCAGTCCGCAGGCTGACGCTCTATCCACTGAGCCAAGCTGGCTAGGGCCTGACTGCAATTTTAAAGTCTTACTGTGGAAGCCATTATCTGTTCACGTACTATATCTACTAGCAAGCTTTGACTTGCAAAAAATCAAATTCATTGATTTATGTGAAATACAAAATGCTAAACAATTACTTCCCATCTTAGGTTGTAAAAATAAAATTGTACAAATAAAATCAAATTCTGAAGGCTATCAAGAATTTTCTGTGCATGAATTTTAACTCGTATTTAAAATTTTTCATTTATTTAATATATGCAGATTTTCTTTCTGACTCATCAAATTGCTATTCCTACAGTAACCCTATTTTTAATGAAAATATTACTAAGCTTTCACTTCTACCTAATAACAGAGTGTTACTGTTTTTATTTGTCTGAATTCTGGTCATCTCTACACAGGCTTGAACCTCATTTCAAGATTTTCATTTAATTTCTTTAAATTATATTTACTTCATTGTTTTTTCAAAATTTTTATTCATTTGAATTTGATGAGTTAACTTTAATCTTAGAGAAATGAATAATCAAATCTCAACTAAATAAAAGGGGAAACCAGACACTTTTACTTTAGCACTTCTTTAATTATAACTGTATAAAAGCTTAGTTGAAAAAAATATCAGTGCAACATTTCATGCAGTTAAATTATTTACAAAGACGTTCGTTCATTAATAAGTCAAATATAACTCCATTATCTTATTTCCATTTCAATATATCTGATATCCATTCATAGCCATAGGAAAGCACTTGCAAATTTTAAAAGAAAATCTTATGATTATAGAAACTATCAACAAGGAGACAGTCAAGAGTTATCAACACTACACTCTTAAAAACATTTAAAATTTGCCTCACAACAACCCTGTGAGGTAGGAGTGAAGTGTTCTCATATGACAAAGAAATGATCAGATTACATGTAGGAAAATGGCTACATTAAGTTTTAAAAGAAATGGCATTTTGAACCAGTTCTACTTTGAAGTCCAGGAAAATTAGGTTGTTTAGTTTTTTTACTATCTTTATCAGGAATAATAGCTATTTTGATTTAAAAAAATGTTCTTCATCAAGGGCTGTTGAGTCTTCTGAAAATTAAGTTGAGCAAATATAATAGTATTTTGCCAAAAAAAAAAAAAACAAAAAAAAAAACACCACAAAAAATAAAACACGTGATGCCATGCCAACTCATTTTTTTTCTTCCAAGATATCTTAAATGGAAATAGCTTAAATGCCATGTAGGCATACACAGGAATTCACATGGTTAAGTGTCTTCTTTAAAAGTGTTACTTCTTTTGATTCTTCAAAGTTAAAACTGTGATGACTGTATCTTTTTAAATTGTCTTGTTTCTTCCATGTTAGTTTCTCTCTTTGTCTTGGTCAGGGATTACTTCCATAGTTTCAATTAGAAAACCTCAGATCCTCTTCTTCTTCTATGGGTGACTCCAATAAGTCCCAAAACTAAAAGTGGTCACAGAAGTCATCTACCAAGGAAAATTGGTTGTCTCCGTAATAGGAAAGAAAGTCGAATTGGAGAAATGGTCTTTTCTGACTTTCAAAAAACAAAAACAAAAAACTATCCAATAGGTATCAGAATGTAAGGAAATAAGGAATCCAGCTTTTCCATTAAAAAAAAATATTAATTGGAAAAACACTGAAAAGAGGAATGTAGTGGAACTTCTTCAACCTGATAAAGAGCATCTAAAAAAAACCAACAAGCCCCATTAAGTTAATATCATGCCTAATGGTAGAAGACTGAAAGTGTCCCCCTAAAATAGGGAACAAGACATAGATGTTCATTCTTCTCATTTCTATTCTGCATTGTACTGGAAGTTCTAGATAGGGCAACGCGTCAAGAAAATGAAATAAATGACATTAAGAATGGAAAGAAATTATTTTGCTTAGCATAACGCTCTCCAGTTCCAAGTAAGATAGTCAGAGAAAGATGAATATTACATGATCTCACTCATATGTGGGATATAATGATCAACATAATTTGATGAACAAGAACAGATTGAGAGAAGAAACCAAGATGGTGGCATAGGTAAACACCTAAATTGCTACCTTGCACAACATTCCAAAACTACAACTAAAAGACAAAATGGACATCATCCAGAACCATAAGAAGGCTGGCTGAGTGGAAATTCTACAACTAGAAGGAAAGAGAAAAGCATACTGAGAGTCACAGGAGCTGCAAAAATAAAGGCAGAGGTATGAAGGCATGCATGCGGAGAGGGCTGGCAACTGAGTACATGGCTGGCTTTTTCAAGCGGGAGGGAGACATAAGCTCCTGATGGTTCTGAAACCCACTTCTGGGTGAGACTCTGGGGACCCAGACTCATATGGGGGAAACTGGACTGTCTAGCAACGGGAGAAACTTACGGGCAGCTTTCTCTCAGAGGTGCTTGCAAGGATTACTACGGGACACTGAGACCCAGGGGTCTCTTACTGCAGGGCTGATGAGAAGCCATTGCTGTTTGCTCCACCTAAGATCCCATCCCATGAAGTCATGGCTATTTGCTCTGCCCTGAAACTCCACCTCCTCCAAGCTGAGCACAGAGGCTTTTGCATTTGAATGGCCTGGTCCTTTGAATTCTAAACTTACCTAACAAACTGGAGCTGAGTCAGTGAGAAGTGAGACCCAGAACATCCAAAAGAAGGCCTAAGGCTCCATAGCAGCTGGCATTGCTTCACAGCTGGGCCACATCTGGGCACCTCCAAAACCCAAACAAAGAAGAGGAATCTGCAGATCTCTCTGTAGCTCCTGCTAGGCAGGCCTCAGGCAGAGGCTAATTAGCACCTCCTTGGAGATCCAAGAGCCAGGATACCCAGGGGTCAGATACCCAGATTACAATTCCTCATATCTATATGGGACACACTCAGGGTGCAGACTCAGTGAGTACCAAAGCCCCATTGAAGCAAGTTTTGTCTCAGAAGGGTGTCTCCAGCACAGAAGTTCTCCCAGCATAGACACAGCTGAAACTCACAGCCAATTGGTCTGGAGGTTAAATCCTCCCAATGATACCGACAACAATCAAGATTTAACTACAAGACTGTGCACACAGCCTACAAAGGGGTGCACCAAGAGAGTCCACCTCAGGTAACTGGTGAGGCTAAGCCACTGGACTGTATAGGACACCTAGCACACAAAGCCGCTATATCAACTCAGAAAGGCAGCCAACACATGGAGACAAAGACACAGGTCACAAATGAAAGAAATGGAGGAAAGCAAATGACTGGATATAGAATTCAAAACCACAGTTACAAGTTTTTTCAAGTATTTTATAAAAAAGCCCGATAAATAAATAAATAAATAAATAAGTTTATTTATTAAAATATATTTTATTGATATTTTACAGAGAGTAAAGGAGAGGGATAGAGAGTTAGAAACATCAATGATGAGAGAGACATCGATCAAGCCACCTTCTGCACACCCCTTACTGGGGATATGCCCACAACCAAGGTACATGCTCTTGACTGGATTCAAACCTGGGACCTTTCAGTCCACAGGCTGACGCTCTATGCACTGAGCCAAACCAGTTTCGGCAAGGCCAATAAATTTAATGAGATCCTTAAATATGAAAAAGGACCAACTAGAAATTAAGCATACACTGACTGAAATAAAAAATAATATACAGAGCAGCAGACTAGAAGATCGCAAGAATCAAGTCAAAAATTTTAAATACAGTGGTACCTCGAGATATGAGTGCCCTAACATACGAGATTTTGGGGATACGAGCCATCGAGCAAGCGATTTTTGCTTTGAAATACGAGCATTTGAGATAGGAGTAATCGCATGGATCGGCCGGCTGCACACAACCCACCAGTTTACCCCGCGACTCGAGCGTCTCATAGTTTCCCACGCCTCAAGGTGGAACAAATTAAACTCATATCTCGAGGTACCACTGTACAAAAAAGCAAAAAACACGCAACCGGAAAAGCAAAAAGCAAAAAGAATTAAAAAATATGAAGATAATGTAAGAAGCCTCTGGGACAACTTCAAGCGTACCAACATCAGAATTATGGGGGTGACAGAAGAAGAGAGAGAGCAAGAAATAATGACTGAAAACCTATTTAAAGAAATAATGACTGAAAACTTCCCCCACCTGGGGAAAGAAATAGACTTACAAGTCCAGAAAGCGCACAAAACCCCAAACAAAAAGAATCCAAAGAGGACCAAACCAAGACACATCATAATTAAAATGCTAAGAGCAAAAGACAAAGAGAGAATCTTGAAAGCAGCAAGAGAAGTTAGTTACCTACAAGGGAGCACCATTACAACTGTCAGCTGATTTTTCAACAGAAACTATATAGGCCAGATGGGAGTGGCAAGAAATATTCAAAGTGATGAATAGCAAGAACCTACAACCAAGATTGCTCTACCCAGCAAAGCTATCATTCAAAATTGAAGGGCAGATAAAGAACTTCACAGATAAGAAAAAGCTAAAGGAGTTCATCATTGCCAAATCAGTATTATATGAAATGCTGAAAGACACTCTTTAAGAAGAGGAAGATGGAAGAAAAAGGTAAAGATAAAAATTATGAACAACAAATACATATCTATCCACAAGTGAATCTAAAAATCAAGTCAACAAAAAAAAAATCTGATGAACAGAATAAACTGGGAAATATAATAGAATCAGGGATATAGAAAAGGAGTGAACTGATAATTCTCAGGGGTAAAGGGGTAATGGGGGTGCAGGAGGAGACTGAACAAAAATCTTACACCTATGGATGAGGAGAGTGGCGGGTAGGTAAGGGCAGAGTGTGGGGTGGGAACCGGGTGGAGGGGAACTATGGGAGGAAAATAGAGGAATGTGGGAACCTCTTTCCACATCCCGCGTGTTTCAGGGTTCCCGGTTCAGGGCTCGGGTTCTGGAGGAGGCCACACGCAAATGAAAAGAGAGACTAGAGAATATTAATTTGGTGATACTGGGAGGCCAGGCGGGAGCCTTCCTCTAGTGCAGTGGTTCTCTACCCTCCTAAGGCTGCGACCCTTGCATACAGTTCCTCATGTGGTGGTGACCCCCCAACCATGAAATTTTGCTACTGTTATACATCGTGATGTAAATATATGCATTTTCCGATGGTCTTAGGTGACCCCTGTGAAAGGGTCCTTCGACCCCCAAATGGGTCTGACCCACAGGTTGAGAACAGCTGCTCTAGTAGAAGGGCTACCACTTTCCTTTGGCCTTGCCATCCCTTTTATTAAGGTTTTTGGGATACATCCTGAGGCAGGCAATTCCAGTAACAAGTAGATTATCTTTATCAGTAATATTTTACATAATTATTTGAAGGGGAAGTTCCTTGTCTCAATTAGTTAGGGAATGGCTGGCTTTGACCTTTCAGAGCTTCAAGGTTTGATCAGCTTTCCAGTTTCTCCACTTTCTGTTAATGAGATAATTATTGGTTTCTGGCAGAGGAACAATTGTGATAATCTGAACAATAAAGATTTATTAGAAAAAAAAAGAACAGATCCATCTAGAGACAAATGGTAGGGGAGGGAGATTAAAAAACAACCAAAGGATTTGTATGTGTGCATATTAGCATAACCAATGGACACAGATATGGTGGTGGTGGCGGCCTGCCCTGGGTGGGAATGGCTGAGGTGAAGGCGCTCAATTGGGGAAAAAGGAGATATATGTAAAACTTTAGACAATAATAATAATAAAAAAGAATGGAAAGGAAGAAGAAAAATCATCTTTATTTGCAGATGACATGATTTTCTACAAATCCTAAGGAAGCTACTAAAAACTATTAAAAGTAATAAATGAAATTACTAAGAAAATAATTCCACTAATAGCAGCAGCAAAAATAATAAAATACATAGGAAAGAATTTAACAAAAGAAGTACAAAACTTATACTCTGAAAGCTAAAAAAATTTTTGAAAGAAATTAAAGAAAAGCTAAATAAATAAGAAATCATCCAACGTTTATAGATTGATAGACTTAACATTGTTAAGATGGCTAGCCATCCAAATTGTTCTGTAGATTCAACACAATTCCTATCAGAATCCTACCTGGCTTCTTTGCAGATAATCACAAGCTGTTCCTAAAATTCACATGGAAATTCTAGGGACTCAGAATAGTTAAAACAATCTTAAAAAGTAAGTATAAAGTTGGTAGACTCACATTTCCAATTTCAAAACTTACTACAAAGCTCTAATAATAAAGACACTATGGTACTGGCATAAGGATAAATAGATAAATGGGATAGAACTGAGAGTACAGAAATAAACTCTCACAGTTATGGTCAGATAATAATTTTCAAGGATGCCAAGATAATTAAATAGGAAAAGAATAGTCTTTTCAACAAATGGTGCTGGGACAGCTGGATATCCACATGCAAAAGAATGAAATTGGACCTCACATGCTATAGAAAAGTTCATTCAGAATGAACCAGCTCTAATTATAAGAGTTAAAACTGTAAACCTCTTAGAGAAAAACATAAGTATAAGTCATAATAACTTTGAATTAGGCAATGGTTTCTTAGATATGAAACCAAAAGCACAAGCAACAAAGGAAAAGCACAGAAAAATGGGACTTAAATGAAATTAAAAAATATTTGTATTGCAAGAACATCGTTAAGAAGGTGAAAAGACAATCGCAGAACTGGAGAAAGTATCTGCCAAACATTTATCTCATAAAGAATTAATATCCAGAATATATAAAGAATTACAATTCAACAACAACAAAAAAACAAACAGTCCAATTAAAAATGAGCTTTCTCCAAAGATTTGCAAGTGACCAATAAACACATGAAAAAATGTTCAACAACATTAGCCATCAGGGAAATACAAATCAAAACCACAGAGATATAATTTCCCATCTACTAGAATGGCTATAATAAAAAAGACAATAACAAAGGCTGATGATATAGAGAAATTGAAACCTTATATACTGCTGGTAGGGAATATAAAATAGTGCATCTGCTTTGCAAATGTAGAACTGTAAGTGCCAGCAATTCCACTTGTAGGTATACTAGTATATCCAGAGAACCTAAAACATATGTCCACATAAAAACAATGTTCACAGCAGCATCATTCATAACAATGATGGAACTCTCAAATACTGGACACAGCCTAAATGTCTATCAACCGATGAGTGGATTATTACAAGGTGGTATATCCACACAATGGACTACTATCAGGCAATAAAAGGAAATGAAATATTTATACATTCTACAACACGAGTAAACTTTGAAAAACATGCTAAGTGAAAGAATCCAGTCATAAAAGTTCACATATTTGTATGATTCCATTGATAACCATGTCCAGAATTGGCAGTTCTACAGAGATAGAAAGAAGATTCCTGGAGTGTGTGAAGGAGAAAAGGGAAGTGATTGCTAATGCAATCATTAATGGGTTCCGGGTTTTGGGAAAGTGATAAAAAATGTTTTAAAATGGATTGTGGTGGTGGTGGTTGCACAACTCTGCGAATATACTGAAAACCACTTAATTGTACACTTTAAATAGGTGAATTGTTTAGATGTGAATTACATATCAATGAAAATGTTACTAAAATATTAATGGGACTATTAACGGCTAAGTGATTCCTGTTAGAATTTAAAAAGTAAACTACTCTTAATATTGGTATCTTTGTTAGTCCTGCCTGGTATATATTTGTATGCTAATGATCAAGTTGCACTAACTTATTTAACCCTTCCTATTATCTCTCAGTAAAAATACATATATTTATTCACTCAACAAATTTATTCATTAAACTCTATGGGATACCAAGAAATGTAACTCAACCAGGCTTAATCCAGAAACTAAGAATCTAGTGGGGGAGTTTAGGAAGTTATAGTAAACTAGAGGCCTGGTTCATGAAATTCATGCACTTGTAGTGAAGTAGGGGGTTTCTCAGCCCAGCCTGTGCCCACTCACAGTCTGGGAGCCCTCTGGGGATGTCTGATTGATGGACATCCTTAGCACTGCAGTGGAGGCGGGAGAGGTTACGCCAGCGTCGCTGAGCTTACCAGCCATGAGCCCTGTTTAGGGCTTCCGGCTGAGTGGTGTTTCTGCTGTGGGAGTGTACTGACCACCAGGGGGCAGCTCCTACATTGAGCGTCTGCCCCCTGCTAGTCAATGCGCATCACAGCAACTGGTCATCATTTGGTTGATTTGTATATTAGCCTTTTATTATATAGGATGTATGTTGAACAGTGATAAAAATCAAGATGATAAATATCTGAAATGTGATACAGAAAACATTTCTGGAGTTTAGTAGAAAAGCAGTTGCCTCAACCAGTAGGGACCCTGATGATCAATGACTCTAGGGACCTACATCTCTGGTCTAATCTAGCTATTAGCAAATGATGATATTAAATGCCTCTTCTATGGATTTGATTCCACTTCTGTAAAATGTGGTCGGACTATGTAATAGCAAAAATTCCTTCTATCTTTATAGTTCTAACATAAATGTTTAGACTTCATTTTTGGCCATAGTAAAAAAATTAACTATTTTGTCTATAGTGGATATACGGACAAGCTAAATTGTCAAATGGAAAATGGCAAACTGATAGATAATGAATTATACATTTACTTCAACTCTTTAGTCATATTTACATTTTCCACACCCTACAAAGAAGGTGGTCCCAGGAGCATGACAATTTTCAATATATTTCAGTGAATTAACTGTCAGCTATTTTCATGTGAATATAGGGGGAGAGAGGGCCCTAATATATAGGAACAGGAGAAGATTTGACTTTAGGTGGGGCCCACAGTGCAATATACAGACCTTGTAACATGGAAACTCACACCTGAAATCTATCTGATCATGTTGACTGATGTCACCCCAATAAAATTAATTTAAAAAAATAATACAATTCTCAATTTAAAAAAATTCATTGTCCTTAATTTCACTTGAGTTTATAATAAACTAGAGGCCCGGTGCACAAAGTTCATGCTTGGGGTTGGGGGTGTCCCTCAGCCCAGCCTGCACCCTCTCCACTCTGGGACCCCTCAAGGGATGTCTGATTGCCCATTTAGGCCCAAACGGGCAAGTTGGATATCCCTCTCACAATCCAGTACTTCTGGCTCCCAACTGCTCACCTGCCTGCCTTCCTGATTACCCCTAAACACTTCTGCCTGTCAGCCTGATCACCTCCTAACCACTCCCCTGCCAGACTGAATGATGCCTAACTGCTCCCCTGCCAGCCTGATTGCCCCTAAATGCCTTCCCCTGCAGGCCTGGTCACCCCTAACTGCTCTCCCCTGCAGGCCTGTGTCCCCCGCAACTGCCCTTTCCTGTAGGCCCAGTCACCCCCAATTTCCCTCCTCTGCTGGGCTGATCACCCCAAATTGCCCTCCCCTGCAAGCTTGATCACCCTAACTGCCCTCCCTTGAAGGCCTAATCCCTTCTAACTGCCCTCCCCTGAGGGCCTCATCACTCACAACAGCCCTCCCTTGCAGGCCTGGTCCCTCCCAACTTCCCTCCACTGCTGGCTATCTTGTGGTGGCCATCTTGTGTCCACATGGAGGCAGCCATCTTTGACCACATGGGGGTGATCATCTTGTGTATTGGAGGTATAGTCAATTTGCATATTACTCTTTTATTAGATAGAATACTTTAGATGAAATGTTTTAAAAAACATTTTAGGAATAATTAGTTTAAAAACAAAGCATATAAATGTTGTTTAATTCCATAGAAAATATACCATTAAGTGACTTTGTACTGTTTTTTAAATGAGAAAAATTATTCTCCAAAAAAAAATTATCCTAGTGAGAAA
>PVJN01030881.1:0-25285 GCA_004026805.1 Lasiurus borealis | reverse complement strand
TATATATGCATACATATATATGTATATATACATATATACATATATATATATACAGAGAGAGAGAGAGAGAGAGAGAGAGAGAGAGAGGGAGAGAAGGAGGTAGGGATGGAGGGAGGGACCAGAATATTCAAGGAGGGAAGAAAAATGAAAGCCACACAAAATCTCTCTCCAGAGAAGCTTGGCAGAGCTTTGGGATCTAGGGATGGGGAAGTGGGGGGTAGTAGTGAGGGTTTGGGTGGGGGGGATGCAAAGCTTGGAGTACCTGCATAGCTGACCTTAGCTATCCAATGAGCATACAAAACCAGGCATTCGCCACCAATCCTACTGGCAGTCCTAGTCTCCCCTGGCCCCGGGCCTCAGTCATACAAGAACACGTGCAGCAGCCAGAACATCCCAGAGCTCAGAGCCCATTCCCCAGGAGCCAGCCGCCTGCAGCCTGAAAGCAACCCTGGGAAGGTGCAGGGTTGAAGCAACCCAGGCCTGTTGCGTCAACCTTGACCTGCAAGGTAACAGAAAGAAAGAAAACAGGAAAGAAAAAAGACTAAAAGTCTAAGAGCTAGAAGAAGAATTCAATGATAAACTTTAAAAAAAATCTCAGCAACTAAATCTATCAAATCTAAGTCAAGAGGCTCAATTGAAATAATAACTTGGGGGAGGAAACTGGTTGTAGTGGGGGGAAGGGTCCTGATGACAGAGAAGAGAGAATCAGAGTTGCTGTCCAGCCTCCACCTTGTCCCATCTCCCCATGCCCAGCAGTGTCCCCAGTTCTCCCGGCACCTGTCCTGATGGAGCCCCCCTGGTCAGAGAAGCCACGCACCCAGAGGCCCCGGGCACATGCTCAGGTGCCCTCCTCTCTCTGGGAAGGCTGCTGGCTCTCTCATACTCATAAACGAGGTAGCACATTCATGGAGGCACCTTGGATGGAAAGGGTGTGGGCTGGCTGCTTCCCTCATCACCTTAGTTACCTCTCAGCCTTTTCCTCACTGTGCATCAGCTGCCCTGCGAGTCCGGGTCCTCTCCACCCCCAAGTGTCTACATATTAAAGGAACCCCGAGACTGCTCATTTACAGCAACAGAAAGCCTAATGAACATCTTGCCACGGCGAGCGGCAGATGGCTAACAGTTTCCAAGCTGACCTTCAGCAGAGGGGACAAACGAGAAAACGAGAGTGCCACCGGCTCGCTGAGAGCCCGCGAGACGCCACCGCAGAGTGAAGAATGCATTTGCTGAAAGCATACTGTCGCCACTTATGAAAAGCTTTCAGGGCTCCTAGTCCAATTACGAGAGGGGGAGGGAAATCAATAGTCAGCCACTTCCTTGTTAGAGGAATTGATTTTCCTGATAAAGTTCACCATATTCTTGGAGTTTGTCTTAATCATTTTCTGGCAAAAATGGAACGGCTCCCACGCTCCCCAAATATCTAGTTCAATTGAGATCAGCGGTGTCGCCATGCCCGGAGTTACAAATCAATTTCATCAAAGAGGACAGTCCAGCCCAAATAATGAAGACGAGCGAAAGATATCACCCAGTCAGTCATCCTACGGTCGCCAAATATTCAGATCTTTATTTTATCCCTTTAAGAAAATCTAAGGCCAAAACCGGTTTGGCTCAGTGGATAGAGCATCGGCCTGTGGACTCAAGGGTCCCAGGTTCGATTCCGGTCAAGGGCATGTACCTTGGTTGCAGACACATCCCAGTAGGGGATGTGCGGGAGGTAGCTGATCGATGTTTCTCTCTCATCGATGTTTCTAACTCTCTCTCTCCCTTCCGCTCTGTTAAAAAAATCAATAAAATATATTAAAAAAAAAAAATCTAAGTAGGGACATGACATTCCCGCTTCCATTAGGACCTTAGTACCAAAACAGATACCTGGTTTCATTCTTCTTGTTGTGACAAAACTATACCCTCGGGTTTCGAAGACCTAGAGGGCACTGCGTTCCAGGGCTCTTGCTGAACACGTGACCTTGAGAGAAAAAAATCCTAACATTTCCCTGAATTGGGTCTTCACCTTTGAAGAGCTTGCCTTTGCCAGTGCTGTATTTGATATATATTGAGGCTACGAGACAATTACGTGTAATGCAGCAATTACACACGATTAAGTAATTAAGTATATAGCAGGCACTGGGCTAAACGCATCAGCTCACTGAACCTGCACCATCACCCCATGAAAAAGCTCTTAGCATAATTCTTCTCTTAAAAGGCAAGGACGCGGGCACTCAGAAAGGTTTCCAACCTGAACTGTTATCCAGGGCTCTGTGTGAACTCATTACTTGTGATTTTTTTTTTTTTTTGCTACTGTGGTTATCATGTTTTATATCTTCTCTACACGGCCTAACACACTGCTATTTCACTACTATGTGGTAGGTTCAGATGAAAAATTCCGCATGAGAAAACTTCCTCTCTACATTCAAGAAGTTTCATGTTGTAAACACTACCGAGCAGTGTAAGCGTGTGTGTGTGTGTGTGTGTGTGTGTGTGTGTGTATACATCAATGGCCCAAATGCCAAACTAAATCCTGCCCTTCTGTTTTGATACAGCTCAGGAGCTAAGAATAGTTCTTAACTTCTTTTTTATTTTAATGGTTGAGAAGTGAAACAAGAAATATGTTGTGACAAGCGAAAATTAGAGAAAATTCAAATTTCGGTGTCCTTAAATGTCACTGGAATACAGCCACCCTGTGTGTTTACATCTTTTTCTGCAATATGGCTGCTTTCATGCTCTAACGGCGGAGTTCAGTAGTTTGGATAGAGACTGTAAGGTTCGCAGAGCCTAAAATATTTACTATCCGGCCCTTTACAAAAACGTTTGCCAATTTCTGCCTTATGCTCAGGCTTTGCATACAATGTGTTATGGCTGAAAAAAAAAATTTCTTCAATGAGCAGACATCTGGGGAATAAGCTGAGTTAGTTTGGTGGGTGTTTTTTTTTTAACTTTTCTACATTTATAATAGAAGGCAGTATGGTTAGTCTGAAATCTCGGGGCTTGGTGCCTGGATGTGAACTTGGAGTGGTTTTTTTAGCTGTCTGTCCTTGGATAAGCCATCTGAACTTGCCCATGCCGTTTCCTTATCTACAAAGTCAGACTCATCTGAATTTAGCCCACAAAGCGATCACCTGAAAAATGTCGGTTTTGCCGAGACCGGTTTGGCTCAGTGGATAGAGCGTCGGCCTGCAGACTGAAAGGTCCCAGGTTCGATTCCAGTTGGGGGCATGTACCTTGCTTGTGGGCACGTCTCCACTGTGGGGCGTACAGGAGGTGGCTGATCGATGTCTCTCTCTCATTGATGTTTCTGACTTTCTATCCCTCTCCCTTCCTCTCTGTAAAAAATCAATAAAATATATATTTTTTAAAAAAATGTCGGTTTCCTCTCTCAGTGCCCCAGTGAGGACCATGGGGAATGCATCACCAATGGATTCCGGCAGTTCAGCAGGTAGCTGAGACCACAAAACCACGGAAAAGCAAGGAGCAGACCTGCTTCCAGCAGCTAATTCACAACACGCGTCAGCTCCAGCTGACCGGCAACACTATGTATTCCAGACAGATCACTAGGTGCAGCCTTTCCTTCCGGTAAACAATCACCTCCTGCTGCGTGTGCTTCTCCCTGGAGATGTGCTTAAATGCTAGACCGCCAGCCGGCACCTCCTCTTGCCCAGCTAGAAGGAAGAACCCCGGAGAACCCCCACACAGTATCCCCACGATGGGAAAGAGGTGGGGGGGGGACACAGCTGGGGAGTTGGCCTTCTAACTGCTTAGCCACTTTGCTCAGCACTAAAAACTCAGTTCGCTCAGTTCAGGTGTCCCTGTACCTTCCCCAGCCGTGTGCTTCCTGGCTGTCTGTCTGCGGGGTCAGAGTGCCTATGTGTGCTGGGTGCAGGGATGCTTCCCCAGACCCTCTGTGGCAGGCAGATGTCCCCATTCCCAAACGCCTGTGAGGGATGTCCCTGTGCAGAAGTGCCCCTGCCCGAGACCTTGCGGTGTGTCATACTCTCCTTGCTTGGGAACAGCCCAGAGCTGATGAACACCTGGCACAGGGGCACAGAAGGCTGCCCCCTTGTCTCAAGACATGCCAACTGCACTACTCTCTGCCGCACGGCTGCTGCCCATCACCCCAGTGCAGCAGTTCTCAACCTGTGGGTCACGACCCCTTTGGGGGTCAAACAACACTTTCACAGGGGTCGCCTAAGACCATTGGAAAACACAGATACGATTCATAACAGTTGCAAAACTACAGTTATGAAGTAGCAACAAAAATAATTTTATGGTTGGGGGTCACCACAACATGAGGAACTGTATTAAAGGGTCGCAGCATTAGAAAGGTTGAGAATCACTGCCCCAGTGGGTCAGGCCAGGGGTAGACTTCTCCAGACACCACACCCTCGCTCAGCTTCTCCCCATTTCCTATCTTGCCACCCTAGTCTCTGTACCATTGATTGATTGGTTGATTGATTGATTGGAAAAAAAAATCACTCTTTTATTAAGTCAAAAATCCCCATCTCCATCTCTGCTTCTTAGAAGCTTAAACTAAGCCACCTCGAATCACCCCAAGAGCTCGGGACTATACCAGGTCCAAACAAGGCATGTTCCTCCTGCATCAGATTAAACATGGCCACCGGTTACCTTAACAGAGGTGACAGCTCGACCCACCCACTCTGAGAAGAGACCCAAGAAAGGGGCCTGGGAGCAGGGGGTGAGCCCCCCTCTCCTGGTCGCCTGGCTCCCCTGCCCCACTGACCCAGGCCTCAGAGAATGCCCCTGACCAGGGACCAGCGGAATGGGCTCCATCCCACTCAGGATGAAGTTTCTCAAAGGACTGTAACTTTAGTCAACAGCCAGTGCTCATTTGATTGATTGCAGGGCCAGGTTTAGATATGGGTGGTGTGATTAAACAACGGAGCCTCAAGGGAAGCAATTTAAAGATCATTTTATGAAATTACAACCTTGGACCTAAAACCCAATGGGTGGTAATGGCTTTCCAAAGGCTGGCATAAAGGAAAACAATGCCTTTTTGAAGGGTAGGCCGAGAGGAGGGCCAGCATAATATAGTAGGGACTTTTGAACGCTCTTGGGGAAGAGATGAATCTTAGAGAGATCTAGCCCAACCCATGGTTAAACCATGGCATTATTCGACCCTCAGTACAGCATTACCCTGATTAATGGTGGAGGGAGCTGAGAGCCGAATCCACAGGAAGCTTAAGAGGACAGAGGGCCTTCTCCTCCTTTTCTCTTCACCGGGAGGAACATGATGGGGATCAATGAGGAGGCCACCATGGCTGGGAGGTAAATACCCGGTCACTGTGTCAGTGCCACACGCACTCAATGGCCAGCCTTGTTTAGGGTGTCAGGAGACAATGTCATCTGGTCTGCAAAAGTACTGGAAAGGTCTGAAGGTTAGATTTTCTACCAGATTAAGTGGGTTTTGCTTCAGTGATGCTTAAGCAGCCAAAAAAGTTTAAAGAGGATGGAAGGAAGGAAGAGAAGGAAATAAGTTTGTCAGAGTAAAAGGAATTATGCCTTCCAAGGCAAGTCAATGTTTCTATGAAACATAGCGGGACTGTGAGCAAGGGTGTGGTGTCTGAAGCAAAGTCAAAGGATTTCGGAGAGGAAGAACTAAGGAAGAGCCAGTTTACCAGAAAAATGGTGGAACTTGGTGTGGCCTTGTGTAGAATGTGGGTTACCCATTAAATCTGTAAAAGTAATTGTATGCAACAAGTTTATACAATGGATTGCAGAGGGACATGAAAGAACTTTCTGGAGAGATGAACTATTCTATAAAAATATATATATTTTATTGATTTTTTACCGAGAGGAAGGGAGAGAGATAGAAAGTCAGAAACATCGATGAGAGAGAGAGACATCGATCAGCCGCCTCCTGCACGCCCCACAGTAGAGATGTGCCCGCAAGCAAGGTACATGCCCCTACTGGAATCAAACCTGGGACCTTTCAGTCCGAAAGCCGAGGCTCTATCCACTGAGCCAAACCGGTCTCGGCGAGGTGAACTATTCTATATGTTCATTGCTGTCCTAGTTACATAAGGTTAATATTTGTCACAAGTTATCAACCTGTGCACTTCAACTGTATGAATTTTACTGTATGCAAATTATGCCTCCATAAATTTTTTTAAGTTTATACAATAAATGTATAATATTAAATGATAATAAAAGGTTATTTTACCTACAACTTTATACTCAGTTATAGTATAAGTTCAATCTCGGTCTTGAACCTACAGAATTATATGAATTACATCGGTAGCTGATTGAATTTAAAGAGATCATTTTCAAAGATAGTAGAGTTTCTTTCCACCTTTTAGTAAGAAGTTTCCTGAAACTTCTTTGTGGAACAACTGTGCATATGTGAGCTGGCTGGATAAATAGGTTGCGATATTTGGGCTAAATGTATGAGATTATCTTATTTCCAGATGGCTTATAGTCCTCAAGGGTACTAAATCGCAGTGGGCTCAATGGAATGAACTAGAGTACCACTATTATTCATATTGCATTTTTTAAATTATGAGCTCTGTATGTTTTTAATAATTATTTCTTGTATTTCAGGCATAAATTTGTTTTGGAAAGAGAAGATCTATTGGACCAAAGCTAAAAGAGATGGAGAGTAGAGATCCCACATTAATAAATGGCATTGTGATTAGAACAATGATTGTCAACATAATGTTCCCCTCGCTGAATTTTGGGTGGTAATTTCTGTGTCTCTTGGCCATTTTGGGGTCACAGATTCTGCAACTTCTCTAGTAAAAGGTGACTTTAAAAAATTAAAATGGCTTACAAATACACTTGGGAATTTTCCTATTTGGAGACTTACTGCTAAAATCTTTTCATAGAAACAAGCAAATTTAAAGGTGTTGTAAAATGTGTATAGTAAAACATAAAGTGCTAATATTAAGAAATTCCTTATCATATACTCTAAATTGGAATAGGAGAAATATTTTGGGGCATTTTGTCAATTTTCATATGCATTAATGTGTTAAAGGTAAAGTTATTGCAGAATATGAAACTGGAGCGCCCTAACATTTGATTTTGAATTTTCAATTATTTTGTTCTTTCCTAGTGTATTAGAGTTCTCCAGAGAAACATAACCAAAGGGATATATATATGATATCTCAATTTTGAAAATAAATTTTAATCAACAGTGCTATTATAATCATTCAAAGTATGTGTATATTTTTTGAGGGAGGTTATATATATATATATATATATACATATATATATATATATATATATATATATATATATATATAGAGAGAGAGAGAGAGAGAGAGAGAGAGAGAGAGAGAGATTTATTTTAAAGAATTGGCTCAGGCAGTTGTAGAGACTTAAAAAGTCCAGAATCTTCAGGGTAGGCCAGCTGGCTGGAGACTCAGGAAAAGAATCGCAGTTCAAGTGCAAAGGTGATCTACTAACAGCATTTCCCTTTGCTCAGAAGAGCCACGCTTTTTCTATGAAAGGCCTCCAGCTGTCTGAATGAGGCCAACCACATTATGGAGGATAATCGGCTTTACTCTGAGTTCACAAATTTAAATGTTAATCTCATATATAAAAGTACATTTATAGAAACAGAGTGATAATTTGCCAAATATCCAAGTCCCACGGCCCAGCCAATTTGACACATCAAAGTATCCATCACAGGTGGGACGGAGGGGAAAGAAAACCTGCTGAAATATATCAAAGATGCCTGGGAATCACGTGCCATGGGAGCGGGGATTATCTAGATATTAGGCAAATATTATGCTCTTATTTTCTTTTCTGACTCCCTTCACTGGTTTCTGTAAATCTGAGTTACCACCTGAGTTACCAACCTACCTCATCTGTGCTTCCATTGGTAAATATACTACATTATACATATATTGTTTTACAAAAAAAAAAAAATTTAAATAAGAGGATAGGGAAGAAAATATGCATTCATACTATCTTTTACAACTACATAGTTACCTTTATCAATAATCATTGTTTTAAATTACTATCTGGAGTCACTTGCTTTCAAACAGAACTTTCTTCAATACTTCTTCTAAAATAAGTTGACTAGAAACAAATTCTGTTTATATTTATCTCAAAATATCTTCATTTCACCTCTATTTTTCAAAAATAGCTTTGCTGGATATAGAATTCTCAATGGACTGTTTTTTTTCCTCCAGCATTTTAATTATGTTATTCTACCGCCTTCTGGCCTCCATTATTTCTGCTGAGAAATAAGATGTTAATCTTACCAAGGTTTCCTTGTCCAAGATCAGTCATTTTCCTCCTGCTGTTTCTCCAGATTTTCTCATCTTTGCCTTTTAGCATTTTTGCTATGCTGAGTTTATTTGTGGATCTCTTTGCACAATAATTCTACTTGAAGTTTATTGAGCTTCCTGGATGTGTAGGTAAGTGTTTGTGAATAAATTTGAGATATTTTCATCCAGGGTTTCATCGAGATTTTTCTGATTCTCTCTCTCCTCTCTTTCTGGTATTTTCATTACATGAATGTTGATACACTTAACGCTCCAATATTTCTCGGAGACTCTGTCCATTGTTCTTCCTTATGTTTCTCTCTTTCTTCAGATCATATGAATTCTCTCGATCTAGCTTCAATTTTGCTGATTCTTTTTTCTGCCAGTTTAAACTACAAGGAAGTCCCTCTAGTAAATTGTTTACTTCATTTAGTCTACTTTTCAACTCAAGAAAGTCCATTTATTCTTTAATATAACTTCTATCTTGTTATCCATATTTTCTGTTTAATAGGGCATTATTATCATACCTTCTTTACTTCTTTAATCATTGTATGCCAACACACTCCAATCCCAGGGAATTTCACTTTTTCTTCTCCCTCCTTCTAGAAGACTCTCTCTCCAGACAGTATTAGGGCTTACTTTCTCATTTCATTCAAGTCCTGGGTCAAGTGCTATTTCCACAGAAAAATCTTCCCTGAAAATCTATATAAAAGAGCAGTCCCTCTTGGGTTACTTCCAAGTTTTATTGTTTTCCACAAAATTTATACTGAGTTGCATGATTACATGATTTTTTTTTATTGTCCATCTCCTACATTAAGATTCACAACGCATAAACTTTGCCAGTCATATTCATTGATATGTCATTTCTAAATGATATAGGCCTTAAATTGTTCTTGGCACATAGTAGACACTCACCAAACATGTTATATAAATACATGAATAAATAAATAGTGTCTCCCTGCACAAGGCATTTAAAGTGGGGAAATATGCTCTATGAAGACTACAAGAGTCAGCAAAGGTAATCCTCCATCTCTGCCTTCTTAAGCCTGCTACTCTATCTGGAGAAGTAACTCCTACTCAAAAGGCTTATAAACCTTATTTTTTGCTCTAAAATCTTACAAATTTCAAGCTGCAAGGACTGAGAGAAGAGGATCTGGTGCAGGAGGAGAAAGTAATTTAAAGTATTTTGATTTTCACAAAGCACACTCATTTTCCAGGGTTAGAAAAAAAAAGGAGGGGCAAGAGCAAGCGTAAAGGACCACAGCAACTCAGGGAAAATGTTACCGAAAGGGCTTACATGTTGCTTCATGTAATTAGGTCATTCCCTGATTCTAATTCTTCAAAAATGCCTTGATCTCTCCCAGGAGAAAAAAAAAAAAAGCCCCATCTTTTTTTTTTCATGTTTTATTTAAGACTAGAGGCCCGGTGGATGAAATTCATGCATGGGTAGGGTCCCCAAGCCTGGCCAGTGATCAAGGCCAATCAGGTTCCCCACCTCGCAGCCACCTTTCTACCTCCTCCTTCCCACACTCCCTCAGCACATGGTCACCGCTGATGGCCCGTCATGTTCTGCGCTGCCCCCTGGTGGTAAGCGCACATCATAGCGAGCAATCGAACTCCTGTTCTCCTGGTCAAATGCCCAAGGGGACACTTTGCCTATTAGCCTTTTATATAGAGAGATCCTCAGATCTTATTCAATCACATTCTTAACATGATTAAAAGATCCTATAAGTCTCAGTTTTCCTTTCTAAGTACAAACATTCCTTTTCAAGCATTGCCTTGATTAAGTTAACTCAGATTCCAGGTCTCAGTTCAAATGCAGCTTCCACCAGGCCTCCTGTGTATTAGTTAGGGTAGAGCTAGCTGCTGTAACAAATAGATTGCAACACAAAAAAATAACTCAAACATAATAGAAATGTGTCTCACTCATGGAGCAGTCCAAGACAGGATAATTCAAGGACAAAGACTGATGTGTTATCCAACCTCTTCAGCACGTGGCTTTGAAGGTTACCATGATTATATTCTTCCTGGTCAGCTGGAATAGGGTAAGAGCATGGAGGAGCTCAGATGGAAGATTTTATTAATCAAACCTAAAATAGACACATATCACATCTTCTCGCATTCCATTACCTAAATGTCAGTCATATGGCCATGCCTAACTGCAAGGGAGACTGGGAAATGTAGTCCAGCTGTCTTCTCAGGAAGAGAAGGAGAATTTGGATTTTGGAGGAAAAAAAGGGGGGAGGAACAGGCCACAAGGCTCCCTTCTCTACCCACTCAATCATTTATTCCTATAGCACCTGACATTTATTCTTCACAAAGCCCAATGCACCTGTTATGTGTGAGACTTATAAAGCCTATAAAGGCAGGGACTGAGTCTTCCTACTCTCCATTATATTCTTTGCAAGCCTGGCACATAGTAGGTTCTCAGTAAGTATTAGATTGAACTGTGTGAAATTGCTATTTTATTTACCATGAGATGACTAATAGCAGCAATTTAAGAACAACGCTGAAAGGCACACCTTTGAGGAATGGGTTGTTTAGCAGAACATCCTTCACGGGTTGGTGAAAAGCTTTTACACGGAACTCCACAGTTTCCCAGCTTGCTTCCTCCCACTTGCTTTAAGACTTGGTAGGTAATTAAACTCCTTGCCAGGGAAACATTTGTAGAACAAAACGTTTTATGGACTAACCGGGAAGTCATACCGCCCGTGGATATTTGGGGAGGGATGTGTGTGAGGGGGGACTCACACACAGAGTTCCACATACTCTCAGGAGGAAGCTTTGTCATGCGCGTTAATGAATGACAGACCTCGGGTTCCATCCCCATCAAGCAAACATTTGTTCAGCATCCACTATGAGCCAGGGACTAGGTCCAGGGCCAAGGTCACAAAGATGATTGCTTCCTTCCAGGAGCCTATAAACTTGCAAGGGACTCGTGATCGGCTTGTTTTGGAAATATCCCTTCAGCAGTTTTCAGGAGAAGGGGCAGCACAATAGAAAGAGAAGCCATCTGGGAGTTGATCTTAACGGAGCAAGCAAGAGCTGGTGTGCTACATTATTTTATTTTTCTTCATTTCTTTCCTTTGATGCGGATAGGAGGTGGCAGGAGAGGTAGTCATGGGAAGGGTTAAGGGGATGGAGAAGCAGAGCTACTCAAAGGTGGTGCCATCGCCCTTCACCTGCTGAAGAGGAAAGCAGCTAAGCACAGAATAGGGCAGCAGCTAAGCACAGAATAGGGCAGCAGCTAAGCACAGAATAGGGCAGCAGCTAAGCACAGACTAGGACAGCCTCAACGCAGATAAAGGTGGGGATGGGTTGCTGTGCTTGAAAGAAAGTGCTTCAGCTAAGAAGTTCCCCCACTCCTTTTCAATCCCTTCAGATAGAAAAAAATCTACCGGCAAAAAAAAAAAAAATGAAGAAAAATCGAGATCCCAAGCATGAAAGACACAAGAAGACACCATCTTTTCCTGACAACCTTATTTCTTAGGTTCCATCTTCACCCTTAGGAGCTGGTGCTGGAGGAGAGGGAGGGGAAGCCCACTCCGGGGGATGTGCATTCCATCATTTGTCAAGCAGGAGCAGTGTTTTTGCTGGGTCTTTGTTGTTCTCAGGCTCTGAGCTAAAAATAGACTTTCCAAAGAAAGCTCCCTTTAGGTGGTCCTCCCAAGGCGATTTCCATGATCAGCTTGGAGCTGCAAGACGAATGTGGAACATTCTCGCATTAGCAGTGCTCCAGATTTGTTTGTGTGTTTCCAGGGGTGGTTGCTCACCTCAGCGATCTCAAATCTCGGGCCACAAATTAGGACAGGAGGTGGGGTTCGCATAGTTTAGGTGCCATGTAAACTCCCATCAGAACCTCCGCCTGAGACGATCGAATTCTTCTGCCCATTTTGCTCCTGTTTCGGGTTAAAAATATCTGCCCACATAATGATACTCCCCTAAGCTTTTGATGTTTATGGGGTAGCAAGTCAGCTGGAGAACAGTCTGCAGTTGCCTCTGTAGGGGCTGAAAGAGTCCTTACCTCAGAGCACAAAGATTCTAAAGTCCTCAGATTGAGTCCTCAACTTGAGTGACATGTCATCTTCAGGTCACTCTGAGCAGCGTCAGAGAGCCCGAGCCTGACACCTGGTTTCGTGGCCGCCTGCACGGATGTGGAACCTGCCTGCCACCCCAAGAAGTGCCCGGCTCCCCATCCTTAAGTAATAAGCTGTCAGCGTTGACCCTGTCCAAGTGACCCCTTTCAGTAGCCTGAGTCTACTGACAGGTCTGACTTCTCTTTCCAAAGGGTTCGTGTATAACCTGTCACATTACAAAAACATCTTTCAAAGACAACCTATTAAGCCATTTTGACACCTTCCTGAGATGAGTTAAATTCTAAAGATGAAAAATAAAAAAAATTGAAAACAAAAATACAATAAAGATGAGGAAATGAAAACACGGGAGAATTCATTGATTTGTCCTATTTCAAACTTGCCCAAATCTCAAGCATAAGACTAAGGGAAATAAAATTGATAATTATTTTAGTGACACTCAATATCTATTTGTTAATACTATGTCTTCCAATTCAGAAACAAGATACCTCTCACCATCTGTTAAAATCTCGAGTTTTGCCTGGCCGCGATGGCTCAGTGGTTGAGCATCAACCTATGCACCAAGATGTCATAGTTCAATTCCCTGTCAGGGCACATGCCCGGGGTTGCGGGTTCAATCCCCAGATGATCTGCAGAAGGCAGCCGATCAATGATTCTCTCTCATCATCGATGTTTCTATTTATCTCTCCCTCTCCCTTACTCTCTGAAATCATTAAAATATATTTGTAAAAATCTCAAGTTTTGCTCTCCATTTACTGGGTCAACAATTATGGATTAAGAGCCTAGTGTGTGCATCAGTTATTTTATTTCATTTATTATATATGGGGTATCCCAAACAATATAGGCACACTTAACAGTTAATAGTTCAATTAATGATTCTTCCTTTTCAGATTTAACCCACTGGAATTAATTATTATTCAAAGTATGTATATATTTTGGGGGGACATGCTTATATGTTCTGTATAATTTTATAAATTCTACTTCTTAAGATTTTAAAAAAGTATTCTTATTTAAATGAGACTTTGTTTGCATTATATTTCTCACTTATTACAAGTAGAGAGGAAAGCTATTACTCCACTTTAATTTTCTAACCAACCAGCCAGTTGAACTCTCTAATGAATTTTAATAATCTTTAAGTTGGTTCTCTTGTGCTTTTTGGGTGGACAACTATGCCCTCTGAGAAATAATAATACTATTCATTTTAACATTTTGCTATATCACTCCTTATATCCTCTTTTCTCTGTTCTAACTACCTTCCTTAATTGAACAGTATCATATTGCTATAAATAAAATACTCTATGTTGGAATGGAGGTAGTTGAGGTTCAGGGAAAAATTCAACATTTCCATATCTCAGTGTTTTCAAGGGTGGAGGTGGAAGCAAGGCACAAAATCTGCGCTAGCCAGATTCTGAGAGATAAGCTTAGCGGGTGAGGTCTTTCTGGGAGAGCTGGAGGCGATGTTCTATTTTGTGCAAGGTTCTGATGCAAAGCGAGGGCCTCAGCCATTGCTGCTCTCTCCAGAACCAGCCAACATCCATCCCCTACGTAAGCAAACTCTAGGAACAACCATCCGCAGGACTGCCCAGCATCTGACTTGGCAGGAAGAAGACCCTTGGGCCAGCACCATGCAGGCCACTTCTCCAGAAGGCCACATCAGTTGGCTTCTCTCACGTGTTTCTTGGAGTTGACCCACAAGTTCAAGAACAGCCCTCAACTGGGACTAGACATGATGGATAGATAGGCACGTGAACTCTGGACTTCAACTGAATGGACTCAAACCCTGACCCACCACTTCCTGCCTATGAGACTACGTGGGAAATCGACCTTTCTGTGCCTAATTTCCTTCGCTGTAAAATGATTTTAGTACAGTGGTACCTCGAGATACGAGTGCCCTAACAAGCGAGATTTTTGAGATACGAGCCGTCGAGCGAGTGATTTTTGCTTTGAAATACGAGCAACATTTGAGATAGGAGTAATCTTGCAGATTGGCCAGCTGCACACGACCAATTTACCGCAACTCAAGCATCTCATAGTTTTCCCATGCCTCAAGGTTACGGAATGAATTAAACTCGTATCTCGAGGTACCACTGTATTTATACCTACCTCACAGGACTGTAGGGAGGAACAAGTTATTGATGCATGTGAAGTTCTGAGAACAATGGATGGCTTACAGTATGTGCTCAATAAATCTTGGCTTACTGCTGGGCAAATGAGTCTCCTTATAACTAGGTTTTGGTATGCTCCGGTGGTAAGACTTTGGGAAAGATGCTTAAATTTTCCATTAACCTTCCTGAGCCTCACTTCCTTCATTTGTGCAGGCAAAACACCTTCTTCGGTGAACTGTTAGGAGAATTACTTGAGCAAATGTATATAAAACAGCTGAACGGATAATGAAATAAAGTTGATTTTCTTCTTATTCAAAGTCTTTATAGATGACTAGAGGCTCGATGCAGGAAATTCGTGCAAAGGGCTCAGCCCTTGCAGCCTTGGCTGGCCCTCGCAGCTCTGGCTTCATTTGGAAGGTCATCAGGAAAGTTGTCAGGATAGTCATTCTGCTATTCAGTCTAATTAGCATATTAGCGCTTTATTATCCTATCTAATAAAGATGGAATATGCAGATTGACTGTAACTCTGCAACAAAGATGGCAGCGCCCAAGCCAATAAGGAGGGAATATGCAAATTGACACAACAAGGCCAGTGGCAGAGGCAGCTCTGGCTGGAGCAAAAAGTGGAAGGTGGCTCCAGGCTTGGGGTGAAAGCGGTGCCCATGGCCAGGGGAAGGCAGGCCTATTCTTGCACGAATCTTCATGCATCGGGCCTCTAGTATAGGATAAGTTCCATAAGGATGGAGACCCACACCTATGCCTAAACCCATCAGGGACTCAAACAGACACTCACATTAGCTCACCACTTTTGTCGCAACACATCCAACATTTCTTCTTATCTATAGAAGTTCCAAATTCCAACACTGGGAAAACATGAGATCTCCTGAGCTGTCACATCATCATTGAGCAATGCCAATTAGGTCAAAGCCCTCTCGGAAACGACCTCCGGAATTGTGAGAAATAAAGGTTTGTTTTCCAGTTACCCGGTCTCTGGTATTTTATAGCATCCCAAACAGACGAAGACATCACCACTAATCTCCTCTGTTAATTAGTCCTAGGAAACTCCCATGAAGCCATAGCTGTGGGTTGATGGGAAGACAGTGAATGTGTAGAGAGTATTCTATTTTTAAGCGAATTGTTTGTGCATGAGTATTTGTAATTAATATTCATGTTTTATATCCTACTTGTACTTATGCAAACAAGAAGGAAAGATAAAAGGAGGGGATCAGGGAGAGAGGGAGGGAATGAGAAAAATCTTGAAAAATATACTCAAGAAAATAAAATATGATCAGTCAGTTAAGCAAGTGGTTGTTTTCTGTATACCAATTAGTAGTTGCTCTTTGATATCAACTCTGAGAACAATGTCTTAGTTGCTTACTAAATCTTAACTTCCTAAACTTTAGAACTCCTAGTGCCTGGATTGCAGAATTTCTGGTGAGTTCAGACACAAAGAATATTTAAAAACTAACATATTTAAAACATGAAATAATTGCTTATTAACAATATTAAGAACATTCTTACCTAAAAAAAGTGTCATCTCAATATATTATGTTCTATCGCTAGAACACAATTATGCCACATGTATTTTTCCCAAATTGATAAGCTTAAAAAGTCTAATGAACTTAATAGTACAATCCCCTTTGATCTCTTGGTCCTACAAACAAATGATAAATTCTAAAATTAATACACTCTGAGGATCATAAAATGGGAATTACAAGGCTGAATACCTGTCAGCATTTGGTTTCAGTTTTAGAAGTTCTGTCTCCTTTTTGCATTTAGGCTATTCTATATCTCTTCCTCTCGGCATTCGTCATCATGTTTACAATTTTAGCAGGGCTAATATTTATGTATTCAGTGAATACAGAACAGAATTCAGACGCTCACAAAGAAAGGGTTTTTAAAACTCTAGAATTCAGACGCTCACAAAGAAAGGGTTTTTAAAACTCTAGTAGCACTTTAATGTGGCTATTTTAACAAGAAAATGGACACATGGGATTCTGTCATGGGAATATCTTTGTGATGACACAGAATTTTTAAAATTTCAACCATGCAAAGTCGGTAGCTGTAGGTGGATGGATACATCAGGAAACAGCAACAGAATCACAATGCCGAAAGGATGCAGGTAGAATAGTAAAATAAAGAACTTGTCACTGAAGGGCCTGATTTGACCAAAAGGAAATAGGCCTAACGCAGTGAATAGACCTGCCGCATTATTTGTGCCATGCCGCAATGATTACCTTTGGCTTTATGGTAATTGTCAGCTCAACTCTAACTCCCTATCTAGAACCTTTTCATGAAAAGCAACAAATGCTTGTATTTGTGAGTTTTTTTTAAATATATATATATTGTATTGATTTTTTTTACAGAGAGGAAGGGAGAGGGATAGAGAGTTAGAAACATTGATGAGAGAGAAACATCGATCAGCCACCTCCTGCACACCCTCTACTGGGGATGTCCCCGCAACCAAGGTACATGCCCTTGATCGGAATCGAACCTGCGACCTTTCAGTCCGTAGGCCAAAGCTCTATCCACTGAGCCAAACCAGTTTCGGCGGATTTGTGAGTTTTTAATAATGCCAGATCAAATGATTGCATGTGAAAGAACATCTGAGATGGCAATACTTGGATTCCGTGTGCTCCAGGAAAAAGAAATATGTACTCCTAGAAATGACACTGAGAGAGAAAGCATTCATCTTCAAAGTGAAGGGCACAAGTTCCTCTTGGTTTAAAAACTGGGGTCAGGCTTAATATAGGAGGTTCAAGACGATACATGCCAACAGAAAATGCCCACAGGTTATACCAGCTGATCCTGCCAACAGAAGAGGCTGTGCCCAAGCCACAGCAAGCTTTAAAAGCAGGCACGAGAATGAATGAAACAGAAAATCACCTGGCAGCACACGCGTGCCCAGTGGAACTGTATGCCGCGAAGGGACTGGAACCCAATTGGGTTTTCTGGAAGGGGGTGGGAAAGTGGAGAAAAGAAAGGAGCGACAGCTGGAAGATGTGGATTTGTGGAGTTATTTCAGCATTTTCCTGGACTTGTCAGATTGAGTAAGCCACTTGGTTTCCATGAGAGTCAAAGAGGGATGATGATGCCTGGAACAGGCTTGGTACATAGGAAGCACCCAAAATGTTGTTTATAATCATTCGTATTTTATTACTTTAACCTCCCAAGATTACTGCGATAAACAAAAAACGCATATATGAAAACTTGCAACCATTATGTAAACATAAGGAACTATGTAACTTATTGTAGACGAAAACACTGGTACCCTACCTCACTCTTGTTACTTGAACCTTCGAAAGTCAGATGATGGACATATTTTCCAAGGTGTAACATGAAGTGAAGATGTTAAAAACATTCTTGACAATGATTGCAAAACAAGAAAAAACTACCTATGAGTATGGATAAGGACTGAAAGGCGACATGGAAAAATGAAAATCATCAGGGCTATAGCTAATAATCAGACATAATCCCTGCCTAGTCTAGAGAGTGAACACTGTATTATGATAAATGCTTCATTATAATGGCATACATGTTTCCATGCATGAGTGTATAAAACCAGGATGCACAGGGAGCAGATTTTTGTTAGGAGCTGGAGGAGGGCATGGGCTTATAACCTAAAGAGAAGTCAAGGGTCCCACCGAAGAATGAGACCATATTCTTGAGAACCATAGGGATCCAGTTTTGAGGGGCACTATAGGATCAGAATTGGGGAGAAGGGCTTTGGAATCAGTGTTCAAAACCCATCTCTGTCACTAACTATGGTGGATTTAAAAAAGCAGCCCACGCCAAAACCGGTTTGGCTCAGTGGATAGAGTGTTGGCCTGCGGACTGAAAGTCCCAGGTTCGATTCCGGTCAAGGGCATGTATCTTGGTTGCGGGGACGTGCAGGAGGCAGCTGATGGATGTCTCTCTCTCATTGATGTTTCTGACTCTCTATCCCTCTCCCTTCCTCTCTGTGAAAAATCAATAAGATATTGTTTTTTAAAAAAAAAAAAGGCAGCCCAACTCTTTCTACTGCCCTTCCCAATGGGAACTGGCCCAAATCTTTCCACCGCCCTCTTCAAGTCAGTAGGTAGAGTCATGTCTTTGCTCTTTGTCATTTGCTTTGTGACACAGGCAGAAGCCTGACAAGCACTGGAGCGTTGTGGCTTGTCCTCTCTTGGGGGGCTGGGAACACCGAAACCATCACATGCCTGCTGTTGGGACCGTGCGAGCTAGCAGGCGATCTCAGTCACGTCAGTGAGGCTGGGGAGACGGGGAGTGGAACTGCCCAGCTGAGCCCACGCTGACTGCTTCCAATTTCAAAGTGGGAGAGCGATTGCTGTCCTGAGCAAGTTGAACATGGTTTTATGGAGCAAAATGGAACCGGTACACTCCGAGGCTCTGGATCACTGACCTTACCTCTTTAAACTTCGGTCTCCTCATCTGCACCAGAGAAATAATAATAATAGTCATTGTCTCCGAGGTTGCTGAGAGGATTAAATTGACGTGGCATGGAAAATGCTCATATGCCAACACTAGCTAGTGACGAGTAGTATGATTGCATATGTATGCCCACAATTTCATTTTTCCAGAGATCAGCAGTGGCCCAAAGGGATGCTATACGTGCTGTAACTAGGAGAGCCATAACATTTCCTGGGACATGGTCTAAAAGTAAATAGTGGGGTGTGTGTGTTTGTTAGTTTTTCAGTTTACAGTGGTACCTCGAGATACGAGTGCCCTAACATACGAGATTTTTAAGATACGAGCCCTCGAGCGAGCGATTTTTGCTTTGAAATGAGAGCAACATTTGAGTTAGGAGTAATTGTGCGGATCGGCCAGCTGCACACGACCTACCAGTTTATCGCGACTCGAGTGTCTCATAGTTTCCCACGCCTCAAGGATACGGAACGAATTAAACTCATATCTCGAGGTACCACTGTATTTGGATATTTCATATATCAGTTTCTAGGTATTAAAATGCCATTTGGTGAACTGCTATGTTTCTATAGGTTTTCTTTTTCCTAAATTGAACTTTTTTTTTTTTGCAACAAAGTCTGAGCAGCTGAATTTTCTGTTTTCTGTGACTTCAGTGGAATATGATATCCTCCTGATTCACCTCCCATGGGGAAGAAAATCGTACTTGACTACATTACAGGAAGAAGATGTGGGCTTGCTAATGGCCTTCTGAAAAAAATTAAGTGCTAAGTGGTTCGATTCTTTCCACTCCTCTATCTGAAACATCAAGGCTAATAGAATTAATTTTCCAAAAATTAAAATTCTGTCCTAATGGAACACAATTAGGAAACTATGTGAATGTTCCCTTTTCAATAATGTAGATTTAATTTTAAGTAACTTCAAGTGATATCTAATAGACATGAGTGTTTATGGCCCCATTGAAGTCAGACATTGATGTAAATTTAAAGTAGCTGCAAATTACTGTGCAATCTTTACATTTTGAGTGTTTTCCCCATTATAAAATTAGCCATGTGCTAATATTTCACAGCTTTGAACTGGGATCCACCGACCCCCAGTGCTCCCCCTTAATTTGTAGTAATCCGGAAATGCAAAACTTTGCTCAAGAGAGCAGGTTTGCAAAAACCGGTGTGGCTCAGTGGATAGAGCCTCGGCCTGAGGACTGAAAGGTCCCAGGTTTGATTCCGGTCAAGGTGATGTACCTTGGTTGCAGGCACATCCCCAGTGGGGGGCATGCAGGAGGCGGCTGATCAATGTCTCTCTCTCATCGATGTTTCTAACTCTCTATCCCTCTCCCATCCTCTCTGTAAAAAATCAATAAAATGTATTTTTCTTTAAAAAAAGAGCAGGTTTATCCTCCAAATACAATTACCAAAAGAACCTTTTGTGATGCATTTACAAATAGCAGTTTCCTGGTGGGCAACAGCATTGTCCCATCCTTAGTCTAAGTCTGTCTGAACTTGAAACACGAATGTCTCTAAGAACATACGGAAGGGCTACAAAATCAAATTTCCAACCACACAGACAATTAATGAGGGAGCTTTCAATAAGAGCCTTGTTTATGTTCAAAGCATCAGTTCCTCCATTTGTTTAGACTAATTTATGTCATCGGTTTGAATTATATGTGCCCATAAATAAAAGCAACAGGACATAAGTCATAAGGATACTTCTGAATTCCTAGCTGGCATGGCTCAGTGGTTGAGCGTTGACCTATGAACCAGGAGGTCTTGGTTCAATTCCCGATGAAGGCACATGCCCAGGTTGCAGGCTCCATCCCAGCGTGGAGCTTGCAGGAGGCAGCCAATCGATGATGCTCTTTCATAAATCATCTCTTTCTCTTTCTTTCTCTCTCTCTCTCTCTCTCTCTCTCTCTCTCTCCCCCCTTCCTTTCTGAAATCAATAAAGATATTTTTAAAAGAATACTTCTGAATCTCCCACTTGTATTTTGAATCCTAGTAAGGTGTTCAATTTGGAGGCAGTATAATACCCAAGAGTGCGGCTCTGTGATCAGATGCCTTCACTTAATAGCTCTTGGGCAAGATGTGTCAGCTCTCCGGGCACGGGTTCCTCGTCCGCAAAGTATATCATTACCTCCCAAGCCTAAGCAAGACAGGGCACGTCAAAGCACATAAAACAGAGGCTGGCACATAACAGTGCCCAGTCCATGCTTGTTGAGGTTGGCTAGGGCATTTGACCGGTGCTGAATGTGTTCTGTGATTGAGGTTCTGTGACTATGGCTCAGACTGCTGTTTTTGGACAGGCCACAATAGTCAATGTAGCCAAAACCAGTTTGGCTCAGTGGCTAGAGCTTCGGCCTGCGGACTCAAGGGTCCCAGGTTTGATTCCGGTAAAGGGCACGTACCTTGGTTGTGGGCACATCCCCAGTGGGGGGTGTGCAGGAGGCAGCTGATCAATGTTTCTCTCTATCTTTCCCCCTTCATCTCTGTAAAAAAACAATAAAACATTAAAAAAAAAATAGTCAATGTACGAGGACCCTCCTTTAAGACAGAGGTTGACAGCATTGAGGGATCGCCATCAAGTTGTCTGGGACCAAACACTATTATATGAAACATATACTCTGGGACTGTGTGGAAATTTTTGGAAGCAAGAAACATATGTAGTTTTAAAATTTTTTTCTCCAAAAAAAAAAAAAAAAAAAAAACACAAAAAGTAGCCCTTCTTAACTTTCCCCCAGCAGATGCTTTGTGACATGGTCCTTCTTTCCTTTATTTCTTTTTTTTTTTAATATATTTTATTAATTTTTTACAGAGAGGAAGGGAGAGAGAGATAGAAAGTATAGAAAGTCAAAAACATCGATGAGAGAGAGACATCGATCAGCCGCCTCCTGCACGCCCCACAGTGGAGATGTGCCCACAAGCAAGGGACATGCCCCCAACCGGAATCGAACCTGGGACCTTTCAGTCGGCAAGCCGATGCTCTATCCACTGAGCCAAAGCGGTCTTGGCTATTTCTTATTTTTTAAAAAGCCTGGAAGGCTGAGGAGGGAAAGGCTGGCTAGTAAGAAGAGACTGTTTAAAAAACTAAAACAGGGATGTCACTGAGTGGGATGACCGGGCCAGAGAGTTAGATGACCTTGGACAGATGCATCACCTGCTCAGTTTTTTCATGGGCAGATTACCTTTCTAAGATCACTTCCAACTCCAAAAGTCTGGGACTGTGTGAAGCGGAATCAGAGGAAAGAAGTCCCAAGAAGAAAGAAGAAATAGTAGAAAATAGGGGAGGGGAGGGAACTATGTAAGCAGGAATAGCTTCTCCAGGTTTGTGTGGATTTTTAAGATCGTTGCAGGGACCTGGGAGTTTTCCGTACTACAAGAAAGCAAAGGTAGTAAAAATTGTTCACGGGCTCAGAAGTAGACTGCCCAGTCAGATCCGCTAAACAGGTTTTTGTTTTCATAGGAGTTAAATCACCTGAAGGAGCTCAGCTCTGGTGGTCGTCAAGGAGATGCAAATAAAGCCACGGAGATAAAATTAGAAATAACGCCGTGTCCACGCGGGAGAAAACAACCGGCAGTTGTAATCCCTGCTTATGCATTAGCCCCGAACGTCATGTTTGAGAGCGGTCCAAGGAGCATTGGTCATGACAGGCGAGAAATGAAAACAAGCTGCCAGTCCATCACCACACGGCGGATTAAATCCATCCTGGCAGATGCAGACAGCCCATTGTGCACAGCAACGTTAAGACAATACATTCAACGGCGTAAGTCTTCATCCATTTTAAATGATCTCCGCATAGTTTACTTTTAATACAGTTTCAAAACTCTGTTTTCCCGAAAGAAGTTAGAAAGAGGAAATGTGCTACGGCACAATGTTTTGGGCAATTTAAAACACACTAATGAACTTCACATATTTTCCACAGATCCATACAAATATCCCTACGTGTGTAAGATATGTATTGGGAAAACATTAGAGGGGGTGTCATGGAATGAAGGAAATTTTGAGCAGGAAGTGGGTTATATTCATGACAATTAATAAAATGAATTAAAATGAGAAAGGGAATTGGCAAGCGATGGTGACGACAATTCTAGGTCTTTTCACTACCCCCAAAATAACGATAATAAAACAAACAAACATGGGAAATATAAGCAGGGAAGTGTGCTCATCTGAAGCTGCCCAGAAGAATCTTCCGCTTCTCCTTCTGGAAAACTTCTGTTTACCTGTCAATATTAACTGTTTTCCTTTGGAGCCTCAACCTATAAACCAGGAGGTCATGGCTCGATGCCCGGGCAGGGCCCGTGCCCAGGTTTCAACCTGATCCCCGGGAGGGGGCATGCAGGAGGTAGCTGATCAATGATTCTCTCCCACCATTGATGTTTCTATATCTCTCTCCCTCTTTAACATATTTTCAATGTATTCCTCCTTTGATGAATCTTCCCCTAGCTCCTCAGTGGTTATAATTTGTCCCTGAGTCTGCCTTCTTTGTTAAACTGAATTTTCTTTTGGTTCAAGGAATTGAAGACATATAAAGTCCCTGGTACCCAGTAGGTCTCAGCAGCTGTTGATAAATAAATCAGCAAATAAAATAAGGACCTCACTCAGTTAGACATCTCCACCTTATTTTGTAATGTTCTCAGCTATCTTAAGCTGAATAATAACATGTTAGCCCCACCACCACACATGAGGTAGAAGCAACACTCCACAGTGACTCACTAGATGGCTTCCTCAGACTATTAGACCCCTGCTGGGTAGACCTGCGCATTGTGGCAGCTTGCATTTCAGGAAGAAAACACGGGGCAGCCGAGACCGCTTTGGCTCAGTGGATAGAGCGTCAGCTTGCAGACTGAAAGGTCCCAGGTTCGATTCCGGTTGGGGGCATTACCTTATTTGCGGGCACATCTCCACTGCGGGGTGTGCAGGAGGCGGCTGATCGATGTTTCTCTCTCATCGATGTTTCTGGCTTTCTATCTCTCTCCCTTCCTCTCTGTAAAAAAAAATCAATAAAATATGTTTAAAAAAAAAAAAAAAACACGGGGCAAAGATGCCATCAACAAGCACCCCTGGCCTGTCTGAATAGCAACGGCATCGATATTGTCTCCCACTCTATATCCTGATAAGTTATCGTTGCTACTGGAAGAGATAAAAATCCCCTTTTCTGGCCAGTTCTGCAATAATAAAGACGGATGAAACAGGTGTGTGTCCTAAGCCCGGGCTTTCTGGGTAAAGTGTCCTCAGCTCTGGAGGGAAGGACCTGGCATTGGAGGCTGACGGCCTGAGTCATCTTTTCCAGGCCACTTGTCAAGTGCCTAATGGATGGCCCAGGGCTGCCAAGCCACTGGAGGGACAGCGGGCTACAGAAAGCAGGACGGGCAGTGATGTAACCCTCCCTGGAAAACACTGGAAGGAGAATTTCTGAGACGCGTTGGCCTCCGGCACGACTCTCCAAGCTTTTGGAACACGTTTCAAAATAAGTGCAAGGCTTTTCAGATAAAGAGCAGCAATTGCATTCCCCGTTTTGGCTGGAGTTTCCGTGCTCTGTTTTGAGAGTCTTAACGACTCACTTTTAGGGATGTCGTTGAAGATACATAATGATGAACAGGTTGAACGTTCACAGTCCTTGGGAGACTGTAAATGTGCAGGTGACACGTGTCTTTGAATGTTAGGACCCTCTATACAGGATGGGTCCCTAGGTGTCTGTTAGAACTCTCGGCATGCTGGCCCTTTCATGATCTGTGACCCACTTCAACCTCCAGGAATCCTTCTGATGCTCTTTCCTTCCCTCAGTTATAACCAAAACTGTCTCTCCCTGCTGACAGAGATCCAGCGCTCTCCAACACAGTGGTTCTCAACCTGTGGGTCGCGACCCCTTTGGGGGTCGAAGGACCCTTTCACAGGGGTCGCCTAAGACCATTGGAAAATGCAGATATTTACATCACGATGCATCACAGTAGCAAAATTTCATGGTTGGGGGTCACCACCACATGAGGAACCGTATGCAAGGGTCGTGGCCTTGGGAAGGTTGAGAACCACTGCTCCATCGCCATTTATAAACTTACTTAAAATGATTTCTCAAGGAATTTCTCCAGCTCCAGGCTTTCCCTTTGCTGCTGTTGCTTGTTGAAGCATTTTTAGAAGTTACAGAGAAAAGAAAACAGCCCTGGCTGGTGTGGCTCAGTTGGTTGGGTGTCATCCCATGCACTGAAAGGTTGCTAGTTCGATTCCCGGTCAGGGCACCTACTCGATCCCCTCAGAGGGGCCATGCAGGAGGCAGCTATCATTGTTTCACTCCCACATCGATGTTTTTCTCTCTCCCTATCCCTCTCTTTCCTCTCTCTCTCTCTAAAAGTCAATTTAAAGGAAGAAGAAGAAGAAAGAAGAAGAAGAAGAAGAAGAAGAAGAAGAAGAAGAAGAAGAAGAAGAAGAAGAAGAGGAGGAGGAGGAGGAGGAGGAG
>PVJN01030880.1:0-25285 GCA_004026805.1 Lasiurus borealis | reverse complement strand
TTTGAAGTCGATGTGTTGCTGTAAAAATTAAGGATGTTTATAACTGTGGGAAGGTTCTCTTTAAAAAACCCAATGCTGATTCCAATTTGTGAGCAAATTGCATCCTGGCCCCATGGAAGGAGGGAGTGATCAGGGGACTGTTTAATAGATCAGCATCCTCAGCGGCCCACAAAGAGGCGGATATTCATGGCTGTTTCTGAAACGCTAAGTGTGAATTCTCCTGTGGCATCTCGCGCTCATTTGTGGAGGCTTTAGAACTCCAAATGATAGTTTTGAGATTGGGAACCAAACAGAATGTTTTCTCAGCGGTATAAAAAAATTAAAACAAAAAATCCGAAACAGAAAGAGAAGACTTGGCTTCCCTTGTGTGGTCCCTGGAAAGGGAAATCTAGTATTTGCTAAAATTACCCCGGTTCCTCAGATATTGGTTAGTCATGAAACACGGTATTATACTGAGTGTTAGGTTATCCAAGGACAAGAAATGAGACGATCTATGGATTGAGTTTCCGTGCAGTCGTGGATAGTTATTAAATACGGGAAAAAAATTGCTTGACGCCCATGTACCAGAAAGAAAACAAGAGACTTAAGGGTATCAATTAGTCTGGAGTAAGACTAAGCATGAACTGCGATGTGAAGAGGAATTAAAATTAGATAGAGCTGAGTGCAAACCCAGATTTATTACTTATTCTTGTGGCCACAAAAATTTTAAACCTTGATGACTCTTCTATATTAGGGATAATAACATCTACTATTCCTTGATATTTTGAGAGTTGATTTTGATAGTATAGTCAAGCATGGAAAGGGCATGGGCACTCTGTAGGAACATAAAAAATGACTCCATTCTCTCTCTCTCTCTCTCTCTCTCTCTCTCTCTCTCTCTCTCTCTCTCGCCCCTGCCCATCTGAACCTCTATATTCACATATCAGTAGGTCAATGTCATTGTTGGGGCAATATGCTTACTGCAGTACAAAAGGGGAAGGCAAGACAACTATGTTATAGTCAACTAACCGTTCCACAATATCCCTTCTTCTTTTTAATAACAGAACAAGGTCCACCATACGACTAGACTCTGTCCAAAGGGTCTGTGTGGGAGTGACGATATGTGATATATGCAATTTCTATGTGTCATTTCCCTTTCTATTCTCTGATGGGCAAGACACGTAGACATAGTAGTGAGTCCATTTCACCCAATAGGTAAAGGCAGCACCTCCATCGATGGAGGGACACAAGGAATAAGGAGCCTGGGCCTTTGAGTAACTTTGTGGAGCAGAGCTTCCTGAGCCTCTACCAGTCCCTGAGAGAAACCTGAAAACTACTTTGCTTCAGTAATTTTTATCTTGCTCACCTACCTATATATATAAAAGCCTACACAACTGTTATAACAGAATGACTGGAACAACCGGAATGATCAGTCACTATGATGTGCACTGATCTCCAGGGGGCAGACACTCAATGCAGGAGCTGCCCCCAGCCTGCAGGCCCCGATCACTAGTGGGACCTGCTGCCCAACCTCCCAGCCCCTCCCCCTGGTCGGCAGGTCCCGATCGCCCAATTGGGGCGAGACCCTGGGCTGGGATGGGGAGCTGGGGGTGTGTGGCAGCAGATGTGGGTGGCGAGGGAAGGAAGAGGCAGGGAGGTGGGAAGGGAGGGTGGCATGGAACCTGATTGGCCCTGATCACTGGCCAGGCCTAGGGACCCCACCCATGCACAACTTTCATGCACCAGGCCTCTAGTTGTTAAAGAACATGCACCTCTATCCTGACCACTACAGAAACGTATCATTCTTGTGTTCTAAAACACAGATTAGAGGAGCAGCTTGATAATTTTGTTTTTTATTTTGGTGTTATTTTTTAAAGCCAATTTAATATGTAAAACACAGTATCTCACTTTTTTTAAAATTTGGGTTTCTTTGTTTACCACTTTCAGTATAAAAGTATAAAGGTGCTATTTCTTTTGGTTGCAGAAAGTTTGAAAGCATTTCATTAAATTAAATAATTAGTTTTCATTGTTAAAAAAAAATAAAACCATTTAGGTCATGTCAGTGGTTCAGAGACTTTATTGTTTTCCAGTGAATTGCTTTTAGGGCACTCCAGGTGTGACTGGGAACTGCATTAAGAATGGCCAGTGCCCTGAAACCGGTTTGGCTCAGTGGATAGGGCGTTGGCCTGTGGACTGAAAGGCCCCAGGTTCGATTCCGGTCAAGGGCACGTACATTGGTTGCGGGCACATCCCCAACGGGGGGCGTGCAGGAGGCAGCTGATTGATGTCTCTCTCTCATCGATGTTTCTGACTTTCTTTCCCTCTTCCTTCCTCTCTGCGAAAAATCAATAAAATATATTAAAAAAAAGAAAAAAAGAATGGCCAGTGCTGAGGCAGAGGGGACAGCAGTCTGGCTGCAGCAGTGGGGAGGGGCTTAATTAAAGGAAGATCAGTTTGGAGAGGTGGATTAAGACCGCTTATGAGGGGCTTTAGTTGATTCTGGAGCTTAATACAGATCGTTAGCATTAGGAAGTAATTCTTGGGATTTTTCATCTAGCCTGGCTGGATACTAGTCAACTCAGCTTGATGTCCCTTTTGAATATGCAAACAAACACTGAATAGGCACTGAGCATATATTCTTCAAGACCCTCCTCAAATGCCACTGGATTCTTAAAAGACTCCCCTCATTGCTCTGATGTATCTTAATCGGGTTGAATTGTGAGTCCTTCTGTGCTCTAAAACATTGAGTTACTTATTCATGTATGCAGAGTTCATTAACTTCATGTCTTATTGAGCACTTACTATGTGCCTGGTCTGTGGTAGCTACTGAGAATACAGACACACCTAAAAATCGACCCTTATTGTGAAGGAGTTTGCGTCTAGAATCTGTCATTGTCAATGACTGAGCTTCCCCCCCTGCCTAGGAAGGTGCTTTGGAAAGTACTGGAAATAGAGAGACAGCCTTTGTCTTCCTGAAGCCAGTGATCCCCCATCACTACTGAGTAAGGCCCGCCTTTATTTCAGTCTTACAATTATAGATTGTTGTGCTGTTCAATGGGAACCATTATCAGACAGTTCTTTGAGAGTGGAAACTGTTGAAATGTATCTCAAGTCCTCACCCTCCTCACAGCAAATATTTCTTACCCCGTGTATAGTATACACTCTACAAATATTTGTTAAAATTAAAGCTATGCAGTTAAAAACATCCCTTCAAAATCAGGCATATCTACTCTTCAAAAACCAAAGGTCCATATGGGGCCATTTGTAATGTCTCAATCATCATTAGTCACCATCAAATGAGTTATTACCCAAGGAGTCATTTTTAAAACTCAAACCAATGGTGTCTTCTTTGGTGCTCTTCTTCACGTCTCCTCTGCTAATCCTCAGAGATGGGATAATTCCCGCTCAGTGTTTGCCAGATACACTCTCCTTTGTAACTGGCAAAACTCAAGTGGTTTTTATATTTCATTTACGAGGTAGTAACTGTGTAAGCGGTTTTTACACTTCATTTATAAGGCAGCCGCTGAGCTACATGTGTACAAGTTACTTTCAACTAATTTTTCAAAAACAATTTCACTGTTCAGCACCAAAATCCATATTTGTATAGAAGAGAGCAAAATTACCTCTCAAGGTACTTCTTTCACCTGAGCTAATTTTGTTTAGGGGAAAATAAAACTAGTTTGGGAGACAAGTCCTGAAAATGTTTTCCCACATCCTAAAATACACCAACCAAAAAATTTATTAATTATTTCAAACAGAGAGAATAAAATCTAGTATATCATGACATATCCAGAGCAACACAGTCAATATATACCAATGTGATCCAAACTCTGAGCCAATAAAGAGAACATGAAGCACAAATCTTAAAGATGGAGTGTAAGGGAACACTTAAAATATCCTCCATGCCCCCCGCCCCAAATGTTCCAGATAAAGTATCAAACAGAAACACGTGCCCACTACCAACCTCAGTTAAGCACGGTGCCTCCAGCAATTACCCAAACGATGGAAACCCATGACCTAACATCGCTTTTTATTGGCAGTTTAAAAAGAAAATCCAGGGTTTATTTCAGTTGGAAAGGGGGATAAAAGTCAAAATAACTGTCTCATTAAAGAAATACTCAATGGTCTTCTTTAAACTCGGGGCCTTAAGGCCTTTTGCTTAGACGATTAAAAGGACCTTTTAACTGGCCTCCCTGCCTCCCGCCCTCCTACATAATCCCTCCTGAATATTGAGACCAGAATGAGCTGGCTAAATTGCAAATGTGACATTCTTATTCCTCTACTGAAGATTTTCTAAAAGCTCCTCATCACTTTCCATTTTTATAAAATGGCATGTCACTGTGATTTCCAAGAATAGGCCCAGGGGCCACTGGTCCACTTGCTAAGTTTTCACTGGTCCATGGATGACTGAGACAGAAGAAGGGCTTACTAGATGGATTGATTTTTTAAAAATATTTTTATTGATTTTTTACAGAGAGGAAGAGAGAGGGATAGAGAGTTAGAAACATCGATGAGAGAGAAACATCGATCAGCTGCCTCTTGCATGCCCCCTACTGGAGATGTGCCCACAACCAAGGTACATTCCCTTGACCGGAATCGAACCTGGGACCTTTCAGTCCACAGACCGAAGCTCTATCCACTGAGCCAAACCGGTTTTGGCTGGATTGATTTTATTTTCAACAGCTTTCTTTGGGAACACGTCTCTCAGGACACACTCTCAAGAAGGAGTTACTTGTTTTGAGTGCACCTTGGCCTCTCTGGGTTCATGGACTTGCAGGAATTGGATGAAGCGAAATGGAACCCATGACCTCAGAAAGCTGCACTTGTACCCGTCTGCTCCCTGTTTGACTATGTTTCTGGGTCTTAGACCCCTGGTGGGTGGCCCCTACCATAGAATGACATGAGATAATTCACTGATGGGTTTGACAATGAGAACCTGAAGGCTAGAGCAGACTTCCTGGCAGTCACTTGGGCAGTTGCAAAGGGATTATTGCTGCCTTCTCATATGACTCCCTGCCCCACCCTTAGATATTGCTACTCACTTCCCAGGGATGCGCACATAGCATGAAAGAAGGTCTGAGTGAGGGATTAACAAAGGACTGAGGTCCCTGAACTCAATGGGATTCTGGCTCCTGCAGGTTGGTACTGCAATGACCTCAGCCCTTGCAAGGTCCTCCCGGGCTCCTGAGAATTCACACGAGTTTCCTAGCTCACTTTTTCTGACCTGGTTTCCCACACTTAGGTCACCAGGGATCAGAGGGGCTAGAGTGGGAGAGATGCCTTCCCCCGAGGTGGGAGAAGACTCTAGAAAGTCTGGCTATTTCTAAGCAGTCACTTTCCCTTCCTCCTGCCAGAGCCAAATGGGGTCTTTCTTGGCTCTCCATTGTGAGAACCTGGTGGGGATTTTGGCGGTAAACCTCAATGATGTCCCACAATGCAACTCTGCTTGACAGTTGCCAACTGAGAGATGGAACTTCATGGTTCCTTGATCCCCAACAGGGAGTTTAAGGAGAAAAGTGTCAGGGTAGAGAAATGAAATATGACAAGTAGATGGGGCCCAGCTAGGGGAAGGATGGTGGCCTTTCTTCGATGCCCATTCTACAGTCGATGGGAAACCCCTTAGGAAAAGGGTGAGAGAGCGTTTCAGATTTGCATTTCCAAAAGGTCCCTCCAGGCAGGTGGGTTTGAGGAGAAGGAGTTGAAAGCCTGAAGCAGTCATGGAGGGCAGAGGTAGAGAGGGGCAGACAGAGTGGAAATGGGGAGAGCTGAAGCATCCAAGAAAAGGGACAGAGCAGCCTCTTTGATGATTGACGGTGGGAGGTGACAGAAAAGGCCCAGAGGCAGGACAAGCCCAGCCTGTGGCAGCTCCAGAGCTCCCCAAACTCCTCCCAGAAGCGCCCCGTGGCACCCCCACCCCAGCCCAGCTGGTCCTTGTCTTTATCCCAGGAAATGAAGAAGGGTATCATGGAGGTGCCTTCCCGCTCCCTTTATCCACCATCAAGCACAAGCATCGACGTGTCGGCAGGTAATTACTAAGTACGGTCTAGTCAGATTCTAATCACACTTATTTGAAATTCTTAACATGGGAACAGTCCTGTTACACGAGGAAAGACTGGCAAAATATAAAAGAACCCGGTTTATATGACTAACCTGAATGTGCCAATTAAGCTAACTAGCAGAGGCTTATGCAATTGTTTTGCATCTGGGAAGTCTCCAGACAGAAATGGACTCAGCAGAACAGAAACAGAGTCTACACAACACAGGCTGCGATAACGTTAGGCCAAGTGGGTCCTCAAGGCAAATGTCCCAGCATCACAGTTCTCAGAACAGCACAACCTGCCGGCCACAGCCTGGACCAGCTTTCTGCCTGCAGAAAGGGCCACCGCCATCACTTAGTTCTCCCAGAACCAAGCATTTCAATTATCACCCAGATCTCAGGAAAACCCCCTTTTAAAGATAAAGAATAAGGATACAATCTCATTGGAAGGTGAACCTTTATTCTATTCATTTGACCTCTGCATTGATATTGAAAGATGAATGGTCAAATGACTATGGCAGTTGGATAAAGGTTGGGAAATTGGGAGACAGATAAGAAGGTGAAGACGCTAAGAAGTCCTTTTCTCTTTGGGCTCCTCTTCTTACACTCCAGATATAACAGGCAGCAGATAAAGACTTTTTAAGTTAAGTATTTGTTATGTCAGACCTGCACTTCAACAGGCTTTTGGCACCATTTGCAAAGTCTCAATCATAATCAGAAACACTGGGAAGGTGCACTTGGTGAGATGGGTGAGTTGCCCATGTGGACTAAGGAACGGGTTGGGCTGAGAGCATTCCGAGTCGGGGGAATACTGTGAAGACAGGTCTGGGGTGGGTTGTAGACGGGGAACCACATTTTAGGTCAAGCACACAGCATATGCCAGGGGCACAGAGAGAAGAATACCTCCTAAGGGAAGGTGGAACCTTATAATTGCTGAAAGATGGCAAACCAAACCAACACCCAACCCTCCCAAGTCTGAAATAGTTGAAAACCGACGTGGTAGTGAATGTTTCTGATTGGCCCATGTTTGTTTGCCTACAACCTTGAACCTGTGGTGCTCAGATACACAGGATGGGCTCCTCCTGGATGTTTGGATGACAGCTTGCCTTCCACAGAGTTGCTCACGTCCAGGCTTCCTGTATTTCAATCGGTGACTGCCACTCCTCCGGCCCCCGGCACCCCCCATTCACCCCGACCTCTGCATTCTCCATTGGCTAATTTATCAGAGTGATTTATAGAATGAGGCAGGTTTATGCTACATTCATAACCCATCAGCTCAAGTCAGTGAGGGCTAGGAGGGAGGTGGGCACACTTCTGTCGGCCGGGACGGTCACAGGATGGATCGGAGGGAGTGCACTCCCATCCAGCCTCATTTTTGCTCCCCACCCTCCCTCTAGGCCTTTGATACCCAAAGCAAGCATCACTCATGCTGAAACACTGGGCCTGAAGGGTGGGTTCCAAGGAGTACATTCCATCAGGGAGATTTTACTTACGGGTACAGAAGCCTCTGGAAGACTCAGAATCAGCTGCTGGAGAACCTTGCATCCATCACCGGAGAAGTGATGTTTCAGGCTGTGAACCTGCACAGGAGAGAAGATTTGTTTGTGTGCCTCTGTAGGAGGGAGCTGGGACCCATGGGTAGGAATTACATTGCGACAGATTCTGATCCAACATAAAGAAGATATTTCTGAGGGAATAGCCATTCAAATGCAAGGGCTGCCATATGAGAAAGTGCTCCTAGTCACTGAATGGACAGGCTGGCCTACTGTCTTAAGCATTTATTCAGTCAAGAATCTAGAATAATAAAAGCATAATATGTTAATTAGACCAGACAGCTAAATGGTCTTCCAGACGTCCTTCCAGATGAAGCCGCCATCGTGGGGGCCAAGGCAGAGATGGTTAGAGGTAATCAGGCAGGCAGGCAGGTGAGTGGTTAGGGATGATCACATAGGCAGGCAGAGTAGTTAGGAGTGATCAGACAGGCAGGCAAGTGAGCAGTTAGAAGCCAGTGGTTCTGGATTGCGAGAGGCATGTCTGACTGCCATTTTAGTCCGATCCCACAGGCTGGGCTGAGGGATGCCCTCTTCCCCCTTCCCCTTCCATACACACACTGTGTGCATGAATTTCGTGCACCAAGCCTCCAGTGAATTAATAATTCTGTAACACTTACTGAGCAACTATTCTGGCCTCACAGTGTTCTTGGCAATAGAGGCACATAAATCACATTCCTCGCCTTTGAGGCATGTGTGGACCAACAAAGAGGTGGTGACCGTGGCAGAGATGTTGAATAGGGATTGAGTGTTAGTGTGGAGAGCAGGTTACTCACAGTGACCATTACTGCTGCTTCCTGCATTCATTATCCTGCCAGAGTATCTATTCTATTCTTTTTTTTTTTCAATTCCAAGTTCATTTCATCTGTGCCTCCTTCAGACCTTCAGAAGCCCAGATGGAGACAGTGGGGGAGTGTAGGGCCCTGGGCAGAGGCATGCCAGATGGCCTGTGTTCCGTGTTCCTTGCTCCTTGTCAGAGCTCTCATTTTCGTTAGATCTGAGTGGAAGGCAGTAGTCAGGCAGTGCTACTAAAGGGCATAGGACATTCTCAGTGCACATGACTGTGTGAGCAGTGAGATCCAAGGAGAAAGAAGAACAGCCCGCCTCAAGGGAGGGCTTGGGTGGAAGGTAAAGGTTTTGGGGGCGCGGGCCACACAGGGAGGATGTGCATCGCTACCATCTGTACCCCTAGGCCAGCTGGGGTGTAGAGAACAATGCATTTCACTCCGCCACTGTAGATACATTTTCCTCCTAAGAGTGTTTGCTTGTAAATAGACCTCACCGTGATGGTGAGAACAGCAAACACAATGCAGATCACAGTCATTACCCAACAGGCGAAGCCGTAATTACACCTGAAAACAATGCCCTGCAACGTAGCGATTAGACAGCGATGGACACGATTTGCGAACACTTATTAATGAGCGATCTAGAAACGGAATTGCTCGCGAAAACCGACAGACATGTGCACACACAGTTCACGCGATGAAGTCAGCATGCCGGGGGCTGTTGTGCGAACCTGCCTCCCCACTTGTCACCCCTTTTGCAGGTGCAGGCACGGTCTTCACGGTGCGATGCCCGACCGAAGGGAGCGTTGCCAAGGGAAATGCTCTTGGCACCGAAGCCACCTGCCCAGTTGGCACACTTGGCCCGATCTGGGCTCAGTTGAAACGTAAGCTGGTGCCACATGTCAGCTGCACAGACACAGAGCCAGCGCCCCTCCTGTCATCTGGAGAAGTCACCTTTCCCCTCCAGAACATCAAAGGGGAGCAGCAGCCTGGAAGGAGGAGCGTTAACGAATCTCCAGGGAAACACTGGGGCAAGTTCATGGCTAGCGAGAGCCCCAAAGACCACCCAAGTCCAATGAACAAGGAGCAGACTTATCAGCACAGAAGGTGCCTGGTGCTTCTCTTCTCTGCCTGTGTTACCTTCCTCAACCCCTTTCATCTGTCTAGCTTCTACTCAAAGACTATGCAGTGAACTCCTTTTCTAAGAAGCCACCTATGACCCTGGCACACCCCGTCCTTTTGAAAAGGAAAGGGTTCCAGAACGCTCGGTGACTATCACGGCTGCCTTTTTGCTTATAAAGAAAGAACTTCTTTTTGTGGTTGCTTTCCAATTTCCAGTGAGGGAGGTTTCACTTCATGTTGTTTTGTTTCTCAAATTACGATTACGTCTGAGTCATCTTTTTCATTCCTAACCTCTCGTAGTGTATCCAGCACATAGGTGTGAGAGACATGTTTGCCGGGTCCATGAATGAATGAAAGAATGAAACTGGTTAGACTTTTTCTCCGGGGCTCTCTGCCGGTGATATTTCAAAGGGCTGATTCACACGCATGCCCAGAACACCTCCCCGGCACCGATTTCCTGCCCCTGGTGGAGATTTCATTGCTTTCCGCCGCGAGCTCCATGTGGTAGAATTGGAGATGCCTTGCCCCAGGACACCCAGGAACCAGGGGCTGGCAGGAGCCGCGGCAGCTGGTCCGGCTAATGCTGGTGGACAACTCCGCCTGCAGTGACAACGAGGCCACCCAGGCTGCCGTCTGATGTGGCCAGGGCAGACCTGAGCCTGGGTGGTCAGTCTCTCCGGCTGGCCGAGATGTGGGTGTGCAAAATCCGCTCCTCGCCCACACGGCTCAGGATGCCGGCTCTGGCCTGGAGGCCGTCTCGGGAGAAGGCAAGCCCACTCTTCCTGGGAGACCGGCCTGGCCAGCCCTTTCTAGCTCTTCCAAGACCTCAGAGCTGCCGCCAAAAGTTGACTCCAGCACTGAGGTGGGAATAAAGTGGCCTCAGAGAACTGACAGGCCCTTAGATGGGTCATTTCTTACAATATTGTCCCTGGCAGGTGAGGAAACTGACCTTAGAGAGGGGATCGCTTGTGGTCACTCACTCAGCAGATGAGCTTCACAGGGTCTCACTTTGCATTGCAAGAGAAAGGAGGAAGCGTACCTAGGCCTGTGTGTCCATCACACCTGTCCTGAGAGGTCACACTGTGTGTCACATGCTTCCAGTTGTCCCCTCCCTGACTCCACCTCCTCCCACGACTGCCCACCATGCTGCCTTGTTGTCTGAGTACCTACCTTACATACAGGTTCACATTACACAGGTCACATGTTGAGAAACTAGCTTGTGACCACGTTGAGAGACGGATGGTAAAGCCAGATGCCTGGGGCTGGGGTGCTTGTCAGCTCTACCACTCACAAGCTCTGTGGCCTTGGACAACTTACTCAGCCCCTTTTGTGCCTCAGTTTCCTAATTTTTTTCTATTTATTTAATTCTTATTTTTTATTAATGTGTTACATGTGTACGTATGTTCCCTTTACCTCCCTCCCTTTCATTCCCATGCATGCCCTCACCCCCCAGGTGGGGTAGATAAGAGATCAACTGAAGGACTTGTATGCATGCATATAAGCACAACCAAGAGACACAATTCCCTAAATTTTTAAAAAATTCATCTCAGAGAAAGGAAAGGAGAGGAGAGAAACATCAATGATGAGAGAGAATCGTTGGTTGGCTGCTTCCTACACGCCCCCTACTAGGGATCAAGCCAAAAACCTGGGCATGTACCCCGACGGGGAACCAAATTGTGACCTCCTGCTTCATGGACCAATACTCAATCGCTGAGCCACACTGGCCAGGCTTCTAAACTTTTTAATTGGGTCATAATTATACTCATCTCAGAGGGTTGCTCTATTAGTCATGGCTACCTTTAGTTGCAAACCTACTGCACGTGAGGACCTATGCATACATATCAAGCTAATGTTAAACATCACACTGTGTTATGATGCGGGACTTACATGGATTCAGCCCAGGCTCCACCTCAGGTTGGTGAAACCTCCAATCTGAAGCCTCTTCCCTGGTCCCCAGTTTCCTTGGGAGATTCTAATTAACATCGATGTTCAGGAGTTATGAATATGACTCTTTCACTTTCACAAATGTCCTGCTTTGGACAATAAACTATATGGTTGCCCAACTCGCTCCATAAATCTTCTCCGAGAAGTAGACTCTGCCTTTCTCTAAAAGACATGTTTGCCTGCAGAATTTGGCTGGAGAGCCATAGGTGGTCAGGCAAATCGCCTTGGTTCAGTAAATAGATTACACATTTTGACTTATTGATGGAATTAATTTGGGGCCAGTTAGGAAGAAAAACAGGAAGAAAACACAGTCTCCTCTTCTTTATTTTTGCAAGTTTTACCAAAAATGTATCTATAATCCCCTGGCCTTTTTTTTTTTCAAATTACTGTGGGACTTAGAGACCTGTTTTAAGATGGTTTTGGGGTTGTTCACCCTTAACCAAGATGTTCTCTGCCTGGGACATTTCATAGGTGAGGCCACACAGCCTGGGTAGCATGTAGGGTGGTAAGTTCAGAAGATTTTTCTATGGACCTTTACTTATTTTTATGTTTGAAGCTCTAATCCCTTAATAACAAGAAAATATTGGCACTGAATAGAGAGGCCTAAAGCAACAACAACAATAATAACAGAATAATCACAGAGACACAAAACAAAGCAAACAACAACAAACAAGTATACACAAAACCTGCCCTGTTTTGAAGTCAGCATAGAAAACCATTCTTGGAAAAGAAAGCATGTCCATACCGAAAAGGCTCAACGAAAACAGCTGCGATTGCATGAATGTTGACAACTTTGATGTCATCACTTCGATTTGCACTTACTTCTCTCAGAACCCAAAGGTAAGCAAGTCCTTCCTGACTCCTCCCCCCCCCACACACTCACAGCAGATTCCCAACAATCTCCAATTCATATATATATATATATATATATATTGATTGACTTCAGAGAAAAAAGAAGAGGGAGACAGAGATAGAAACATCCATGATGAGGAGCAATCATTGATTGGCCGCCTTCTGTATGCCCTTCACTGGGGAGTGAGCCTGCAACCTAGGCACGTGCCCTGACCAGGAATAGCATCTTGACCTCCTTCTTCATAGGTTGACGCTCAACCACTGAGCCAGGACTTCCAGGTTCCAATTCTTGATCTACGACCTTGGACAAATCATTCTCCATCTGTCTGCCTCTGGTGCTATGTGTAAATGGGAGGATTGCACAAGTGGATTTCCCAAGACCTTTCATGCTCTAAGTCACCACGACTCTGATATTTATATTAACTTCTACCTTCTATTTGGCCAAGTCACTCCTTAACATCATTGCGATGGGGAACCTGTCAAAATAAACAAGTTAATAACTGACTAGGTTATTCTGCTTATTGCAGGCAGCCTTGAAGCTATTGATCTTCCGTTCTCATATTCCTTGCGCTCTTGAGAGATGGTGTTACTTTCATCATTGTATCTCAAACGCCCGGCTTCAAAACGTATTCAATGATTACTTGTTGAACAGATGAAAGAATGAATACAATTTGATCACCACATGGAAATCTGAAATCTTGCTTTAAGTCATGACCTCTCTTAATGATATGCATGAAACAATAACCATCATCTCAAATCCTTTGGTAGAATTGGCTGGTGGAAAACAAGATAGGAATATTATCATCTTTGTGTTAATCGCTGTGCTTTATTTTAAGGTGTTATTTTCAGGAACAAAAAATCTGATTTATTTATGTGTTATATATTTTATGGCCTGGGTAGAAAATCAAACCTGTTGGCTCCTTTGGCCTAATCTGGGCTCAGTTGAAATGCCAGCCTGATGCTAAGGAGAAATACATACAATAACCCTACTCCCTTGCTGGTTAAGTGCACCATTGTCTGAAAAACACTGAGGGTGAAAGTCCTTAGTTGGCATGAAAGGATTTTACTCTTTGTACTAAAAATAAGGGGCTGGGGAAAAAGAACTGAAACGGTGCTATACATAGACTTTAAAATACAATAAATACAACTTCTAGGAAAAAGATCCTCACTTTCTAAACTACTTGCGCCCCAGTTAACCCTTGGATGGCTGAGGTGTCCTCCTCCCATGGTTCAGGAAGAACTCCGGGGTAGATTTTCACTCTGGTGACCTCTTTTCACACGGTTTGAACCGATGGTAACTGTAACCGGGTGAAATTGTACTTCTAGTCTCTCTTTAAAAATTGTGCATGTCTTAGCAAACGTGCCTGGGTAAGCTCCAGCTTTTCCACCAATGATTGTGGAGCCTTCAAACCTACTGTGGTGGTTCGCAGGCCACCTGCCCTCACACCGGGACGGTCTCACTCTGCAACACCTCCTAGGTCAGACCACGTGGCCTGGACAGAGAGAAAGAGTGGTCAGAAAGGATGTTTATCATCTCCTCTTGCTTGAGAGAACCGAGTAAAACCTCAAATAATAAAAAGAAAGTAATCAGTTTAAACATTTGGACATACAATTATAAGCCGGTATCAGTGCTCATCCATATGTTGGCAAGAGATTGAGAGTTTCTGACTGCATGTGACTGAGTAGAATTAAGGAGACTGCTCCCTCTTCCCATCTCTGTCTCCCCATCCTTCCATGAAAACTCCCCAATATCTTCAGGGGGGCACTAAGTAAACAGGGGGAGCCTATGGGAGAGGCAAGTCCCAGGAGCACCTCCTACACCGCTCTGCAGCAGGGAGGCGTGTGTGGATGTGCAAGTTGAGATCTGCGGATAATTAACCCGGAGAAAAGATCCAAATGGGTTGTCAAAACAAGGAGGGCCTGGGGCTCGGGTGAGGAATCAGATAACAGAATCAAAGTGTGGGAGAGACTGGGAGACCAGCACGGGCCGCAGGAGGAAGGGACTTGTGGAGGAGGTTCTCTGGGTGACGCTCAGAGACAGGGCACCCTGGAGCCCAGCTGGGCTCGTCCATGGCCGCTGTGCTGGGGTCTGTGTGAGCTGAGCCATTGGAAGGCTCGGAGATGAAGCCAGTCCTTGATCTTTCCCCTTTAGCTCTTTTCAGTGGCTTATTTTTACTTCCTTACACCTTCCCCCATGAACCTTTTCTTCCCACACCTTTTCCTCTCCCCACTGGGACTCTGGCCTAGTTTAGGTTTTCTGGTATAACAGACCTGATGCTCTTACTGGGCCTAGGACCCAGGATCAGTGCATCCCGTGCCTGAGGGATGGAGGGTGTAGGTGGGGGGAGATGGAGAATACCATCCGTAGCTAAGGCTCATTTCTAAAGGAGCTCTTCTCTCTGGATCCCTGAGGTCCATGTTGAACACCCCCAAGTCTCTGAGCTGCTAAACATCCTTCTGGTGGATGTTCTTCCAGAGGCCAAGTGTGAGTTGGCAGACCAGGTCTTCCGGCTTCCAGTCCAAAGCTCTGTACCCAATACAGTGGTACCTCGAGATAGGAGTTTAATTCGTTCCGTAACCTTGAGGCGTGGGAAACTATGAGACGCTCGAGTCGAGGTAAACTGGTGGGTTGTGTAGCCGGCCGATCCACCTAATTACTCCTATCTCAAATGTTGCTCGTATTTCCTTGTCGGCTCATATCACAAAAATCTCGTATGTTAGGGCACTCGTATCTCAAGGTACCACTGTACTGTACTTGAAATCTTGACTGGGCACGTGCGCTGGCTGGCACTCAGGAGGGACAAAAGACGGAGAGTCCCTTTCTTTAAGCAAAATATTACCTAGTAAGTGAGGTGGCGCTAACACCCAGGGCAATGAGAGACCAACACAAATGCCACTCAAAACTTATAAGGTCGCCAAAACCGGTTTGGCTCAGTGGATAGAGCATCGGCCTGCAGACTGAAAGGTCCCGGGTTCGATTCCGGTCAAGGTCATGTATCCTGGTTACGGGCACATCCTCAGTGGGAGGCGTGCAAGAGGTGGCTGATTGATGTCTCTCTCTCATCGATGTTTCTCTCTATCCCTCTCCCTTCCTCTGTGTAAAAAAATCAATAAAATATATTAAAAAAAACCCCACAACTTACAAGGTCACCTGAGTGTGATCTGGCCTACAGTTGCTGGGAAAATCCAGAGGGTCAGGGCGGGAGGGTGCTGGAGATGCTCATCCTTGGAGCCAAGACACAGACTCCAGGAGAAAGTTCCACATGCAAATGATAATGATTGCAAAATCATCCAACGGATAGTTACATAACTATTTTGAGAGCCTAGTATACATTAGGAATTGTGCTAGGTGCTTTATTTCGGATTGTTTTAATCCTCACACAAATCCACAAGCTACCTTGTTTCCCCGAAAATAAGACAGTATCTTATATTAATTTTTGCTCCCAAAGATGCACTAGGTCTTATTTTCAGGGGATGTCTTATTTTTCCATGAAGAAAAATACAGTACACATTTATTGTTGAACAACAACAACAAAAAAGGAAATGTAGTATCTGTATATGGTACAGTAATAGTTTTTATCACAAACCAGCTCACTGATGGGCCGCAGCGCAGCCGGAGCTGTTTAGGCAGGGCGAGGTCTCTTTAAATCAGGAATCAGATGCCTTATGGTAGCTTCGAGGGGTCTTATATTCCATGGAGGCCTTATGTTCAGGGGAGGCCTGATGATCAGGGAGGTCTTATTTTCGGGGGAATGCCCTATATTACAGTGAGAGGCAAAACTGGAAGTAGGTCTTATTTTGGGGGGATGTCTTACTTTTAGGGAAACAGGGTAGAAGTTTTTAGTCATATTGTATAGATGAGGACATTGAAGCTCAGATGACGATTCTGACCAATGTCACACAGGCGGTACTAGGCAGAGCACAGGATTTGTCCCAAATCTTCCTGTCACCGATCCTCCTGATGCTTTTTCCTTTGTGTTACAGAGCCTCAAACCGGCAACGAAATCTTAGTCCAAACTCCTTCATTGAATGAAGTGAAAGGAAGTCCGTCGTTCAGCCGGCCAGCCCTCTGAATCTCAAGTTATTTGCTTTGCTTCCTCAGTTCATTTATTTAAAAAAAAAACCACGGCCACAAAGCAGCCCGCAAATAGAATTCTTAACCAGAAAGTAAATTGAAGACAGGAGCCTCTGGAATGTCTTTGTGTGTCTCATTTCCAACTCCTTTTCTGGGCTCAAAATAACCTATTAAGCCATGCGGTCAGAATACATTGACAGAGATATTTATTCTCTTAATTTCCACTCTAAATCTTTCATCATTCTTATTGACTTGTTTACTTAAGAATCTACGTTTAATTACTAAGTGACATAGTCATTATTAATTCCATTTGTTTGGGTAGAAGAAAGCACTTCTTCCACAGGAACCGACGCTTCCCAGGCCCTGCCTGGGCTGCCTCCAGTTCAGCTGCGGAAGATTCTGAAGATTTTGCTTTTCCAGGAGAAGCGTCTGCGCATGGCAGAGGGGACACCTTTGCTCTGAGTCAGACTTGGGGCTTCCACCTCAGACCTTGTCCAGTTTGCTCTGACCAGCAAGGGTTTTGTGATGCTGCTTGTGAAGATGTCGTAAAGTATGGAAGGCAGGAGGACACTGTGTGTAGTATGTGTGTCTAAGAGGAATGGTGCCTGATGAGAGAGAGAGAGAGAGAGAGAGAGAGAGAGAGAGAGCGAGAGAGAGAGAGAGAGATTTCATGGCTTGCTTTCTTTGGAGGTGATGCTTGCCTGGACCCAGATTTTATCTTCATATATGGCACTCACTCATCTGCTTCTTCTGCACATCCTTTAGATCGGGATACTGTTTGTTTCTTTCAACTCTGATTACTGCGTATTCCCAGACACACAGTCCACATCTAACTTTACTGACTCAGTTTACCTCCCCGAGTCAGTAAAGTTAGATGACTTTCTCACATGGTTCCACACTCATCAGTTGAAAATTTCTATTTCCTCTTAGACCAGTGGTTCTCAACCTTCTTAATGCCACGTCCCCTTAATACAGTTCCTCATGTTGTGGTGACCCCCAACAACGAAAATAATTTTATGGTTGGGGGTCACCACAACATGAGGAACTGCATTAAGGGGACGTGGCATTAGGAAGGTTGAGAACCACTGTCTTAGACCAAACAGAAGACTGCAGGACATAGCCGATATTTCTCTGGATTTTTATATCACCATCTCTAAGGCTATAGATTTGAGGGTACATGACCATCTTTCTTTCTTATTTTATTTTTTATTTTTTTGTTAATCCTTACCCGAGGACATTTTCCATTGATTTTTAGAGAGAGCGGAAGGGAGGGTGAGAGAGAAATATTGATGTGAGAGTGACCCATCAATTGGTTGCCTCCACTACACATCCTGGCCAGGGCTAGGGATTGAGCCTGTAACCCAGATTTGTGCCCTTTTTTTCCCCAAAAGGTATATTTTATTGATTTTTTACAGAGAGGAAGGGAGAGAGATAGAAAGTCAGAAACATCGATGAGAAAAACATCGATCAGCCGCCTCCTGCACGCCCCACTGTGGAGATGTGCCCACAAGCAAGGTACATATTCCCAACCGGAATCAAACCCAGGACCTCTCAGTCTGCAAGCTGATGCTCTATCCACTGAGCCAAACCGGTCTCGGCGCTTTGTGCCCTTGATCAGAATCGAACCCAGGACTCTTGAGTCTGTGGGCCGATGCTCTATCCGCCAAACCAAACCAGCTAGGACTCATCTTTCCAAAGTAAGTGTGACTTAGTTGTTGTCACCAAAGTTTTTCCAATGCAAAACCAGAGATCTCTAACTTCTCAGCCTGACCTAGAAGAGTCTTATCATTATTCTTTACTCACTCCAACAGCTGAGCCAACTTTCCATTTCAGACTCTGTTATTTTAAGAACTCCCACTTCTTGCTGCCTGATTCTATACCAGTTCGGATTCTTTAGGAGCAGGATTCTTCTCCCTTCATCTCCCAGTGCATACAACACCTTCTGTTTATTTTAAATAGTTTGTAACACCCCCTTTATTATTCTGTGGCTGAATCTGTAGGGAATTGAAGGCACCTATCATATAATGAAGAAAATGTATCCTGCCCTCCCAGCAGTAGAGGTGAGAAATGAAAAGAAGGTACAATGTAAAGATGAAGGACTTGTCAGAATTTGGACCACCAGCTAAAATTGCTGTGAAGGAGACAGCTACCAATGCAGACTAATAAAGGAGTATTATGTTGACAACTCATGCCCCATCATGCCACTGTCATTGGTAACAGGATTTTCTGAAAAGGCGAACAAATCTTGATCGAGTTTCAAACCAAAGTATAGTCTTCCCTTGATTTAAACAATAGGAAATTCGGTGTGTATTAAAACCAGACAAATATTAAAAATACTTTGTGTGTATGTAAAATGGAGTTGGGCTCTAGGTTCGGATAATATTACATAAGTTGTCATCTACTTGGAATGCCAACGAATCATTGAAAAATGGTGCAGGATGAGGGAAGAGTCTTGGTCACGCAAGCTTATCTCACAAACTCCAGCTTCCTCAGTTTCCTCATGTTAAGTGCCAGGCTCCACTGCCAATGTCTTGGACAATAAAAACATCCTTACAGCTTTCCAAAGGACACTCACTGAGAAACAGCTATAGGTCAACTCAATCTGACTTAAGTTGGAAGGGGGTTTCGTTTAAAGAAAACCTAGCTGATCCTAATAAGCAGGAGGAATTGGAGGGAATTCAGTTCTCTCAGCAAGAGTTTCAACCTCCAGCCAGCAGCGAGATGTCTTTGTGTGTCTCATTTCCAACTCCGTTACTGGGCTCAAAATAACCTCTTAAACCTGGGATGCTCACATGCGCAGAACCTCACCCATAGGGAGAGAAATACCTTAAGTTCTGGTGGCTCTTGACAACGAAGAAGCTACTATCCCACAAGCACCAGGACGTATCCCTTAGGCCCCATTGGACCAAGCTGTAGCCTTCCAACTCCTCAACCAATCAGTGAAGTTCCTCTCACCCAGTGGTTTTCCACCTTCCCAAGGCCTCGACCTTTTAATACAGCTCCTCATGCTGTGGTGACCCCCAGCCATAAAATTATTTTCCTTGCTACTTCATCACTGTCATTTTGCTATTGGTAATGAGTCATAATATAAATATCCGTCTTTCCCAATGGTCTTAGGCTCTACAGCAGCTGTTCTCAACCTGTGGGTCCCCAGTCTAACCTATCACACCTGCTCCTGGAATTGGGAGTGCGGTTAGCTTTTTTGGAAGTAGAGAAGCGAAGGGAGAATGTGTAGATAGGTGAATACAACTTAGGGAGGGAGGAAGAAGTGAATTCTGGGTAAGAAATCAAACATGGCTCTCGCCTATTTGCAGGGTTGAGGATTCATTTTGTCCAGGGAGACTCCAGGTCTGTTTATGCCTTGAATGACCACCGGGGCCAGAGGTTACACATAAGTGGTGGGGGACGGATCCCCCAGGCAGAGCTGGAGTAGCTGAGCATGAGAATGTATAGATAGGTGAACAAAAATGAGGGAGGGAGGAAGAAGTGAATTCTGGGTAAGACATCAAACATGGCTCTCACCTATTTGCAAGGTTGAGGATTCATTTTATTCAGGGAGACTCCAGGTCTGTTTATGCCTCGAATGACCACCGGGGCCAGAGGTTACACGTAGGTGGTAGGGGACGGATCCCCAAGGCAGAGCCGGAGTAGCTGAGCATGGGATCCGGGAGCCCCAGAGAGGAGGAGGCGGCCCTACAAGTCCGGACCAGCTGCCTCGTTAAAGGATCAAAGCTCCAAGCTCTCCCTCTGCCAAACTCCCGCAGCCTGTGACAGGCACCCCGTGAAAGACGGGCGTGAGTGGAAACTCAGAGAGACCCCTGGATGATTTCCTGGGGAAACTCACCTGTTTGGCAGCGAGTCCGCTCTGCGAGTTTTCTGTCCTGCATCCACATGTCCCCGTCAACCCCCCGCTCCCGGGGAAACAGGATGGTTGTGAAACTGGAAAGCAGCTTTTGGCAGAGGCGGGCCACTCAAGTTCAAAATGAGAGGTTATGCAGTACCGCTTGGCACCCGTATCGCCCTTTTGGGTGCCTTCCTCCCCTTTGCCCTGCTCTCAGGCACCGCTCTCGTCCTGCCATCCTACCTACACACTGTCTCACCAGCCAGCTCGTCGCTGCTTTTACTGCCTTTGTATCTCATGCTCTCCTCTGCCTCCCCACCTTTCAACATCTGCCTTCAGCCTTCCCCTCCACTCCCTCCTGCTTGTCACAACCAGCTAGGTTTTCTCGAAACAAAACTCTTACTCCTTCTGCTCACACACTTTCAGCTCGTGTGTCCATTGCCTACCGCATTACATACAAATTCTCATCTTGGATGTCCACATTCTGGGACAAACCCAAAGAACTCTAAGTACTGGTTAGCATTTTGGCACACACGTGTTGCTCTGCACCAAGCATTGGACGAGGCTGCTGAACAGAATTTTTCATCACTCCCTTTCTTATACAGCGGTACCTCGAGATACGAGTTTAATTCATTCCATAACCTTGAGGCGTGGGAAACTATGAGACGCTTGAGTCGCAGTAAACTGGTGGGTCGTGTGCAGCCGGCGGATCCGCGCGATGACTCCTATCTCAAATGTTGCTCCTATTTCAAAGCAAAAATAGCTCGTATCTCAAAAATCTCGTATGTTAGGGCACTCGTATCTCGAGGTACCACTGTATTTTTCAAGCCAAGTATTTTCTGTCCATCAAAATGTGTGAACTAGGGACTCTTCATGATGAACTTGGGTTGTGTTTCTCTGGCCACATGTATTATGGTCATTGTAGTCCATCGATATTCCAGCACTCTGTGCAGTACTGTGAGTCCGTCATTGTTTAACTTCCTCATCTCCCTCGGATGACCCTATTGCCTTTGGGGTCAGAGGTATATATTCACTGAGAATCTCCTGCAGTTCTGGAATTCTTACAACGTGCACCACCCTTTGCATCTCCACCCCATGGAAAGCAGAAGACACTGACAATCCTCCCAGTGATTGGATAATTTTCAGTAAATCACGTTTCAATATTGATGTACATTCTCCAATGCTTAACATTTTTGGGGGGTTGGAGGAGAGCTTTCTCTTTTTTTTCTCTTTTGCTCATTACAGATTTGGAACCCATAATGTTACCAGTCTTAACAACTGTTAATATTTTGCTACGTGTCCTTCAAGTCTTTGAGCCTAATTGAAGTTTATGGTTCAGAAACTGCATGAAGAATAAACATTATTTTTTTTTTACTTTTCTTTCTTTTTTTCTTTTTAATTTTCACCCATTGATTTTTAGAGAGAGTAAGAGAGGGAAAGACAAAGAGAACTATCAATGTGAGAGAGACCATCAATTGGTTGCCTCCTGCACGTGCCCTGACTAGGCCCTGGGGCCAGGAGCAGACTATCATCCAACCAAAATGAACTTGGGACCCTTCAGTTCACAGGCCGATGCTCTATCCACTGAGCCAAACTGGCTAGGGCTTTAGCTTGCTTTCTTTACTTGACATTTTATCATATTTTTCTGCCAGGAGTATTTTACTCACTCTCCTTTATGCTACCATAAACAACACTGTAATGAACATTGTTGTGTTCAAACCTTTCTAACCTTTATGAGTATTTCCTAGAGATATCATTCTAGAATTGCCCTTGCTGGGGCAAAAGGGTATAAGCACTTTATGATTCCAAATTTCCTGCCTTGGCTTTGTTTTTAAATATACAGTGGTACCTCGAGATATGAGTGCCCTAACATACGAGATTTTTGAGATACAAGCCGTCGAGCGAGCGATTTTTGCTTTGAAATACGAGCAACAGTTGAGATAGGAGTAATCTCGCGATTGGCCCGCTGCACAGGACCCTCCAGTTTACCGCGACTCGAGCGTCTCATAGTTTCCCATGCCTCAAGGTGACGGAACGAATTAAACTCCTTTCTCAAGGTACCACTGTATATTTAAAGGGAATGGATGAGTGAAGGTGATTGCTTAGCAGAGATCCGAGGGGGAGTCTCCAAATGCTGCCATCCAGGACTCATTTATTTCATGGCTATGTTAATGTTTGCCTTTGCCTTCTTCTCAGTTTCAAGAAAAAACACAAGTTGTTGAAATCGGATTCGGAGCCAACCTCTCCCTCTCACTTCTGAAGTATGCTTTCTTGATGTGACAGGCTGAGAACTTTAAATCTCTCCCTGGGAAAACATGCAGTGAAACCGGAGATGGTGGGACCCCAGACCCAGAGTCATCTTTGAATGGAGGTGTTTTTCCAGTGCATTTGGGGGGACGGAAACCCCTAACAAAATACAATCAAGACCAACCCCACACAGTTCCGTTTCTGAGCAATAAGCACCTCATCTCTCTATTCCTGGGGTAGATATGTGCACATGCAAAGCGCAGACAGACCCTCCTTGCCCCGAATGATAAAACTGTGATTTTTGTTGAAGGTCATTTTCCTCAGGGAAAAAAAAAAGACTGGTACTTGGCAGGGAGGCCATTGAGGTTGGTGCACCTCTGCCAAGAACCTTCGAGATGGGTGGCCTGGGAGAGTTTCCACCTCAACCCAAAGCAGGTCATGGTCCTGGTTACTGAGGGAAGAAGAAGGAGGAAGGTCAGAGTTAGAATGAAATGAAAGAAAGAATGTTATTCTCTGAATCCTTTGAATTTTAAATCTATTACCCTCCTAAACAAATTTAAGAAAATAATAAAAAGCAAATGGACCCTTGATGTGGGAATCTTAGTCTACACAATCCCCCACACAGAACCTCTCAATTCTAAAAATGGGCTGTTGGAGGGGGAGAAGGAGCGCCGTCCAAGATTTGTGGAAGGAGCGGGCAGCTTGGGAACCTCTCTCAAGCTGAGCATCTTCAACTAACGAAGGCGCGGGCGGAGGAAAGAAGCTCCCTTCCCCACCCAACACTGGGCAGGGCGCTCGATGGGAAGGGAGGGTCTGGTGGCAGTGACGATCCTTTTATCCTGTCAGAAGTCTCAAGAAAGGCCATAGAGGAGTCCCCTGGTTCTGGTCTAGTGTTAGACTTTGATATGCTTTTATCGCCCACACATCTCTTGTCGATGGTCCCCCAAACACCACAAATTCAACATGTCCAAAGCTGAACTTTGCTCTTAGGATAGCTTCTCCTCCTGGGTGATGTCTTGCTCTTGCTAAAATCCTCTAGTTGGTTTCTCTTTCCCAGTCTCTTTCTCACCTTCCTTGTCCTTTTCTTGATCCTGCCCGCACGCTCCCACACCAAGGCCAGAATGATTTCCCTGGACAATCTTCTCAGGTTCCTCCTCTGCTTAAAGGTTTCCTGATGGTTCCAGGAAGACGGTCAAGCCTTTTGACACAGCCCTTCCTTGGTTCCACAGGTCTTCCACATCCCACCTCACTTTCTATACTTTGAACATAATATATTTTTCAAATATAACAGACTATTTGAAATCTCCATCCTTTGAAACAGGAACAGCTTCTTCCTGGAATGCTCTTCTTTCCTACATATTTACTGATTGCCAAACTCATCCAAAATGTCAATGATGTGCTCTCTCTGATCGCAAAGCAGCCTACGCATCAACTCGTGTTGTAATAATTGGTCTAACATGTGAACTCCATGAGGACAGAAAGCATCCATTCCCCATCTGCATCTCCCAAGAGCCTTAAATGGTCCTAGGCATGTAATATGTATTTAGTATGTGGAATAAAAGAATAAATAACATAAACAGTAGAGAGGATTTCAGTACTCTGGGCTAGCTCTCTATCTAAACTACAGCAGTTGAGCCTTAATTTATCTGTAGGAGAATAGAATGTCTTCCTGTTGTATAGATGTTCAAAGGCTGAGGCTAGTGTGTGTAGGTATCTTAATAACTATGTGAGTAGGCATGTGTTTGTGTGTCTGTACACGTACACATGTGTGAATATGTCTTAGTCTGGGTTGATTATGGGCATTATCACATGGGGGATACTCTTGTGCTAGGGTATTTAGGAAATAGAAATCAATGTTTCACGCTAAGTGTACTCCTTATGGAAGTGGGACATTTCCTAGGAAATGCAATCACATTTACATGCAGTAGATTCAGAATGAAGGATCTTGGTTTTTAACTTGAGTCCATAGATGAAAGTGGTACCTATTCACAGCTTCTTCAGAAGGGGTCTTGCCTGTGATGTAAGTTAATATGGAGGCTCCCAAAGCGACTTCCTAAAACTGTATATTTAACAATTCAATTAGTCACTCCCAAGGAAAGCATTCTAACCGATTCTTTTTCAGTATCTGTTGGTAATCAAGATAATGGATGATTCTGTGGAGTAAATTGGCTTCCTTACTTCATATCTGTTTCTTGATGTCATTGCCCAGCGAATAAATGGTGAAGGGTGTCGCTATAAATAGCAAGATGTCTGGCAGAGGAAAAAATAGCTGTGTTTCCTGACAGTGCAGATTTCACACAGTTTTAATTACCACAAACGTTCACTTCTATCTCTGAGAGGCGGGCAGGAAACTGGGAATAACCGAACATTTGTAGCTGTGGCTGAAATGACAAGCCTAGGATGTGGCCCCAAGCCCATGTGGTCAGGGTCCCTGCGACATCCTTTGGGAACTCAATGTCCACAGGGTGGATGTGGACCCCCTGGGAATCAACCCGATAGATCTTGGAACACCTTCTTGAGATTTCTGTGGTCACAACTTGGAAGAAAAGGAGAGACACCTATCTCCCTAAAATAAACATCTTAAAACCTGAAACTGTTAGGGTCGAAACGCTCGCCGCTCAAAGGAAGCCTCCAAGAGACGTTCTCATGCAAAGAGCAAAGGGTTTATTCACCAGCATGCTGGGGCTCACAACATACTCTGAAAGCAGAGCAGAGGCTGAGAGCCCCGAACTAAGTTACAGGGTATCTTTATAGTAGTCTGGAAACAAAGACTTCTACCAGATCAGCACATTAGTGGTTTTTCCTGAGAACCCGGTGACCTTTACATAAGATTAACGGCACTCTGCATATTTA
>PVJN01030879.1:0-25287 GCA_004026805.1 Lasiurus borealis | reverse complement strand
ATGAGACATGTGTACTACTATTTGTAATACTTTAAACAATAAAATAAAACAAACAAAAAAAAACTATTGAATGTTAAATTTATTCTGATTTTTATAATAAAAGGTTGTTCTTACTTTAAAATTGCCAGCCTTGATTTTATAAATAAGATTTTAACCGTAAGTTCCGCTTAGACAATTTAAAATTATGAAGAAAAGTATACTTTGATTACAAGTGACTATCTTATGAGACTCTCAGTGCTCTGGTGGAATGTTAATAAAAACCAACATTGTCCCTATTTGAAACTACAACAACAAAAAGTACATAGTGGAGAGAACCAAGATGGCAGCATAAGGTATACACCTATTCGTGCTGCATCTCACAACCACACCAAAACTACAACTAAAAGAGAAAATGACTATTCCCCAGAACCGTGGGAAAGCAGGCATAGTGGAAGTTCTACAACTAGAAGGAAAGAAAAAAAGTGCATTGAAACCTGTAGGATGTGCAGAGGCTCAGAAAGGCAGAGAAGCTCAGGAATCAGGCTGGCATGCATTTTTTTTTTTTTTTCAATTGGGAGGGAGTTACAAGTTCCTGACTCTCTGAACTCATTTCCAGCGAGATTCTGGTGATCCAGACTCATACAGGGAGAAACTGGACTGTCTTCCATTGGGTCAGAAAGGGAGGGTGGCTTTCTCACAGAGGTGCACACAGTAATCATTGTTTACTACACTGGGGCTCGGGACTCAAGACTCAGGGCTGCAGAAACATGGAGACGTAGAGAAGGCTGACTGGCACCAGCACTGTCTACCACTCCCTAGTGCTTCCCTGAGACCCCACCCACCCAATTTACAAACCCACCTAGCTGTGTGCAGCAGCCTTTGCATATGAATGGCCTGGCCTCTAGCAGCTTAACCTAATAAATTGCAAGTGGGTCAGACAACTCCAAAACTTCCAAATTCCAAGCAAAGAGGAGAAATATGCAAATCTTCCTGTAGCTCCTGCTGGGTGGCCTCAGACACTCCCTGACTTGCACCTCCTTGGAGATTCAGGAACCAATGTACCTAGAGGTCAGTGTGAGTGACACCAGATGTCAACTCCTCACATATATAAGTGACACTCAAGAGGCAGACTCAGCGAGCACCACAGCCCCACTGAAGCAAGTCCTGTCCCATAGGGGTGTCTCCATCATAGCAGTTCCTCCATTAATAGACACAGCTAATCTTCATAGTCAATTGGCCTGGAGGTCAATTCCTCCCAGTGTACCAATAGCAATCAAGGTTTAACTACAACAAGACTGTGTACCCAGCCCACAAAGGGGTGTACCAAGAATGTCCACATCAGGTGTTTGAGGAGGCAGAGTTACTGGGCCCCAAAGGACAACTAGCCCACAAAGCCACTCCATGAACACAGGGAAGCAGCCAAAATGCGGAAACAAAGAAATATGTTACAAATGAAAAAAAAAAAAAAGGGAAAATAAAACTACAGGACATAGAGTTCAAACCACATTTGTTAGGTTACTCAAGAATCTTCTACAAACTGCCAAGAAACTTAGTGAGACCACTGAGGAACTTAGTGAGACCTTTAAGAATCTTAATGAGAATGCCAAGAAAATGGAAAAGGACCAGTCATAAATTAAGCATACACTATGTGAAAAAAAGAATAATATACAGAAATCCAATAGCAGATTAGAGGACCCCAAGGATCAAATCTAAGATCTGAAATATGAGGAAGCAAAAAACACCCATCTAGAAAAACAAAAAGAAAAAAGACTCCAAAAATGTGAAGATAGTGTAAGGAGCTTCTGGGATAATTTCAAGTGTACCAACAACAGAATTATGGGGGTGCCAGAAGAAGAGAAAGAACAAGATATTGAAAACCTATGAAGAAATAATAGAGGAAAACTTTCCCTACCTGGTGAAAGAAATGGACTTACAAGTCCAGGAAGCACACCGAACCCCAAACAAAAGGAATCCAAAGAGGACCACACCAAGACATATCATCATTAAAATGCCAAGGGCAAAAGACAAAGAGAGAATATTAAAAGCAGCAAGAGAAAAACAGTTAGTTACCTACAAGGGAGTACCCATAGGACTGTCAGATGATTTCTCAACTGAAACTATGCAGGCCAGAAGGGAGTGGCAAGAAATATTCAACGTGATGAATAGCAAGAACCTACAACCAAGAGTGCTCTACCCAGCAAAGCTATCATTCAGAATTGAAAATCAGATAAAGAGCTTCAGACAAGAAAAAGCTAAAGGAGTTCATCACTAACATGCCAGGATTATAAGAAATGCTGAAGAGTATTCTTTAAGAAGAGAAGGAAGAAGAAAAAGGTAAAGGTAAAAACAAAGTGATAACAAATACATACCTATCAACAAGTAAATCCAAAATCAAGTGAATAAAAAATCCAATGAACAGAATAAACTGGTGAATACAATAGAATTAGGAACAAAGAAAGAGAATGGACTAACAATTCTCAGGAGGGAAGGGGGTGTGAGGGTGCAGGAAGAGATTGGATAAAATCTTACACCTATGGATGAGGACAGTGGCAGGACATGGAGTAGGGGATGGGCAATCAGGTGGAGAGGAGTTATGGGGCGAAAAAAAGAGGAACATCTGTAATAAACTGAACAATACACATTTATTTTTTTAAAAAAGTACCTAGAAAAAAAGACCTGTCAACTCAGAGTTTAATGTATTCTACTAGTGCTATTCAAAAACAAAGTTACAGAAAGACATTTTAAGGCAAACAAAAGCTGAGAGTAGATGCTACTTGTAGGGCTGCACTTTAAGTTATTGTAAAGGACGTTCTTCAGGTTGAAATAAATCATACTGGGTAGGAACTCACATGTGTAGAAAGGCATAAAGAGACCTAGAACTAGCAGATGAGTGGTCAGGTACTAGAGACTGTCTTTAGTTCCCGATTTGTACCTTTGAAAGACAAATGACTGTTTAAATAAAAGACTATGGCATGCCAAAACCAGTTTGGCTCAGTGGGTAGAGTGTTGGCCTACAGACTGAAAGTCCCCAGGTTTGACTCTGGTCAGGGGCATGTACCTTTGTTATGGACACATCTCCAGTTGGGGGCATGCAGAAGGCAGCTGATCAATATCTCTCTCTCATCGATATTTCTAACTTTCTATCCCTCTCCCTTTCTCTCTGTAAAAAAATAATAAAATATATTTTTTAAAAAAGACTGGCATTTTACTGTGGAGCTCATAAAATATAAATATATGGCAGCAATGGCACAAAAGATAAGGTGGGTGTAAATTGAATTACATTCCTGTAAGTTTATTACTTTTTATACCTAGATATAATGTGATAAATTAAGAATGCATATTATGTTTTAACAACAGACAAATAAATTACAAAGAAATACAGCTAAAAAGAAAAAAAAAATTAAATTAAACACTAAGAACATTCAATTAGCCCAAAGGAAAGAAATAAAAGAAGGAACATAGCAAGAAAATATGACACATATAAATCAAATAGTAAATCACAGACCTAAACCTGACTACTTAACAATTAGCCAGGAAGACATAATAATTATAAATGTGTATGAATTAATAAAAGAACTTACAAAATAAAATAAATCTATAGAAGTATAGAATAAGACAGAGAAATTTATGTTTTATTCCAAGATTTTTATGGTTTCTTAACTTAATTTATCCTTTGAGACAACATGTAGAGACCTGGAGAATATTATATTAAGTGAAATAAACCAATCAGAGAAAATAAAATACACTGATGATCATTGAGGGAAGGTAGGGGTGGAGATGGTGGGATTGGTGATTAACTAAAAAATTTATATGCATATATGCATAATCCATGGGCACAGACAATAGTGTGGTGAAAGCCTAGGGCGGGAGGAGGCTCGTGGAAGAAGCAGGCTATAAAGGATCAATGGGTTATATCTGTATAATTTTCAACAATAAAGATAATGGTTGCCTAAGCAACCATTTTGACTGAACAACCAGAACAACTGGGACAACTGGTTGACCAGTTGCTATGATATGCACTGACCATCAGGGGGCATATACTTAATGCAGGAGCTGCCCCCTGGTGGTCAGTGTGCCCCCACAGCCAACCTGATATTACTCCTTCCTCCATTGGCCAACCTCCTGCACCTCCTGCAGTTTCTCCTCCTGACCAGCAGACTCCCCCCACCCCCTCTGATTGGTTGACCAACCTTCTGGGATTTCTCTGAGAGGCCTTGATCAATGGCAGGCTGAGGGATCCCACCCATGCACGATTTCATGTACCAGGTCTCTAAGAAGAAATATCTGAAAATCTCGCTTTATTTTGTCATTAATTTTTCTTTCAACAAAGATCATAAAGTCGTATTGGCTAAGACTCTGGCATTCAAAGACACCACTTAATACTTTGCTTTGCATCTATTTTATATTAAGTTAGCTTCTGGGGGTTATAGTTCAACCTTTAGATACATAGTAAATAAATAGCAAGGTAAACTCTTACCTTAAAGACAAGTTCTCCTACCAAGCCATTCCATGTCCCATCTTCCTGTGGGCTTCCATATTTATGATCCGGTGCAACATAAATATCATAGTTAAATCCCAGGTAGTTAGATAAGGCATCCAAAACATCAATGGAGAAGCCCTGGTATTTCTTGGGCTTACCCAGGACATTTTCAGAGACCATTACAAAAGGTTCTTCCTGTAAGGAAATAAGAGATATCCACGATGTAATTTATATTGCTCCTTAAAAAGCAAAGATTAATTCTTCTATGAGTTTTGCTTATAGTCTAAAAATTGCTTTTGCACTTTGAAATAATTAACTTATAACTGTGTGTTGCTAATAAAAGTTGTGTGTTGTTAAAGTAGCATATTACTAAACAATGTTTAATTACATTACCCAATTTCTTGTCAGCTCTCATTTAATTATAGACTTACCACTTAACGACAGGCATATGTTCTGAGACATATGTCCTTGACCGATTTTGTTATTGTTCAAACATCATAAACTATACCTGCACAAACCTAGATGTTATAGCCTATTATTATACACGTAGGCTATATGGTACAAGCCTCTTTGGTATGTTACTGTACAAACAACACAAAATTAAATCAAGCACAGGAAAAAATGATACAATCAACACACTTGGTAAATACAAAATGTATGAGGCTGCTGCAGGTAAAATGTGGCATACTCTTTTAGAAAACATATTTTATATGAGCATATGGAATACACTATAAAACAATAATAAATATATTATAGTAAGTGCATAAAGAAGTAACAGTTATTTATTATCATTATCAAGTATTATATACTATACATAGTTATATGTGCTATACTCTTACATAACTGTCAGTGAAGATTTGGAACCTGTAATATAAAATAAATTTGTTCCTTTTCTAAGGCAACAATACTGAGCTTGGTTTAATCATTTTTATCTGTGCACCTATTTCAAAGAAATACAGCTAAAAAGCCAATTTATTCATTCATTGACTCATCTGTTTAACATGCATTGAGCAGCTACTCAACATAGAGAGAGATGGTAAAAACTCATGAGTACCACTTTCAAAATAATTTTAATGTAATGTTGGGAAAAATCATGGACTCAAAAAATGTAAGGCGATACAAAAGCAATGTACAACATAACTGAGACAAACAAAACACCAGAGAAAGAAAATAGACTCTAAAAGAAAAAGAAAATCACCATTTTGGGATTACCCACTTTGAACTATTTTAACAGATAAGAAAAATTAGAAACAAAAGTTTCAACTCAAGGTCACACAACACATTACATAAGAGGAAGGCATCATAATTACTTACTTCAACTTTATCTCCTGTGACCTCGAATTTTTCAACCTATGAATTAAAATCTAGGATAAGGATAACATAATTTGTCTCAAATTTTAATGCAATTTAAGTTGACATGAGACTGGTAGAGACTTCAGATGCATGACAGAAAATAAAACCCAATCCTCTATGGAAGAAAGTGTCTTCACTTTAGATCATATTTTATTCCTTTAAAATTTCAGGGGTAGGGAACATTTTTTTCTTCCAAGGGCCATTTGAATATTAAGAACATTGTTTGTGTGCCCTTCAAAATTATCAACTTAAAAATTAGCCTGCTATATGTGGATAGACTTTTAATTAACTCACCTCTAATGCCATGGCAAGGTCAGACCAAGTGATTTTGTGGGTCTTATATAGCCCTTGGGCCAGGCATTCCCCACCCCTGCTTTAAATAGTTGTTTGAACAATGTTCAAAGCAAAAGTCCAAGATATCATATAAAAGGAGATTACATTTCAATTAGAGAACCAGCAGAATAATATAAAAAAAATAGATCTTTAAGAACTCAGACACTAAATTTTCATATGCATATTATAAACATGCTTATTATGTTTAAAGGGAATTTTTTAATTGACAGAAAATTGGACTATAGGATATGTCACTGCAAAATTTAAAAAGAACTAAATAGAAATTTAAGAATTAGAAAAGATTATAACCAAAAAAAAAAATTTGAGAATTAGAAAAGATTATAACCAAAGTTAACAACTTGATGACTGAGTTTATCAGCAGATTAGAAAGAGCTGGAGAAATAATTAGTGACCTGTTATAGTTCAGAGTTAAAACCTGGGATATAAGGGAATAAACTAATAGAAAATCCAAAGAAAAAGTAAAGAGATGAGAAGCAGAATGAGAAGCAGTCTGATAATTAAGGATACAGAGAGAAACATGCACAAGGAAACAGCTGCCATGGTAATGACAATATTCTATTTTTTAATTCTGGGCAGTGATTAGATGGACTTTACTTACTATTCATTGGTAAATGGTTTAAGCTTTTTTTTCTGTATGGCTATTATAATGGAATTAAAGGCCTGGTGCATGGGATTTGTGCACTGGTGGGGTTGTGGCCTGTAGGGATCAGCCTGCTGTGGTAACACTGCTCATTCTGGTCAGTTGTAGACCTGCCCTCTGAGTGGCTAGTCCAGCATCTTCTGTGGACCCAGAGCACTTGCCTTTCCAGGGGACCTGGTCAGGGCTGGGCCCAGGGACAATAGCTCTGAGAGGTGATGGAGTAGGCCCCAGGCTTGCAGTGGCCATGAACCCACCTCCCAGCCTCTGAGGTAAGCTCTGCAAGCCTGACGGCAGCGTTGCACAGCCTGTGGACATTGGAGGAGGCAGCAGGGAGCAAGGAGGAGGAGGACTCTGGGGAGAGGAAGTAACAATTGCAGCCCAGGTTCACAGTGGGAGCAGCTGCTCATCCTGGTCAGCCAAGTGGTGCTCCCACTGCAGTAGCACCCTGACCACCAGGAGGCAGCTCCTGCATTGAGCGTCTGCCCCCTGGTGGTCAGTGTGCATCATAGTGATTGGTCAACCAGTCATTGTGGTCATTCTGCCATTTGGTTACTGGGTTTTGTTATATAGGATATAAACAAAAATAAAGAGAAAAGGATCTTAAGTGGGACTGGATAATGGAGGGCATTGAAGCCATATGAAAGTTTCTGTTCCATATGGCAGGGAACTGAAGCACTATGAAAGGGAAATAACATAATTAGAAAGTAATTCTGAGAGCTGAGTACATAATGAATTGCAGCAGAATCAAGGACTAGGGGGCCTTTGCAACCACACAGTTGACAGGAGATTATATTTGACATGTATTTTCAAAGTGTATGTGGATGGCTTTGAGTCTTCCATTATAGGGACAAAAAGAGAAAAAGAAAATAATAAAATAAAATAATAAAATTCATTTTCTGGCAATTAGTTTCAAAGAATAATAATAAGTCCGAGTCTAAGCTGATGAAAACCTGCCTGCTATTAAATGAAAACAAGTGGCATATTTCGATTTGCTTATCATTTAGATGACAAATTCTCTAAGCACAATCCTCAGCAACTGGAATAAATGAAGCTTTCACAGAATGCCTGTAGCTTATCAGTCTAAGTGCATTAGCATGAGGATCCAAAGACCTGCTTGTAGAAAAGAGTGTTTCAGTGGTTGATAATTTTCATATTACCATAGATTTATTCACATCACTTGTTGGGTTATTAGATAATAACTTCATAATTCAGAATTTATACTCAGTCATTTAAAAAATCTCATGCTAATTGCTTAGTGATTTACAACACCATTTGCAACTCAGATTTTGTAGTTAGTTCTTGTATTTTAATAACCATGTAATACTAGAGGCCCAGTGCACAAAATTTGTGCATGGGTAGGGTCCCTAGTGGCTGCTGGCTACCAGCCTGGGCCTTCCTTCATTACACGCCCACCTTAGGTGTTCTGCACACATCATAGCGAGTGATCAAACTCCCGATCTTTTGATCTAACTCTCGGGGGAATACTTTGCATATTAGGCTTTTATATATATGGATTGCTTGCTAGTGAAAGAGTTTGAAAAAAAAGCACCTGAAGTTTTTGAGATGTACAAGAGACAAGCTCTAGTGCCAAAGATTTGCTGAGAATTGTTAAGAGGTTTTAATATGCATGGTTTCACATAATGCCAGATAGCTAAATCCAGGAATGAGTCACTGGAAATTCCTTACAATTCTGCTTAGTCACACAACTCAAAGACATTAAAAAAGAATGTGAATGTTTCTTAATAGCCTATTTAAAAATTTCCCTCCCATAAAACATGTTCTTGAGTGAAGCAAACAATAGTTCTCTTTATGCAGAGTATATGAACTTATATTTTGCTTAGAGATGATACAGTCCATTACAATGCATGTGTAATTAATGATCACCATTATCTGAAAAAAAATTGTTACTTTTTACAGACCACATATAAATATTAGAAATTTCTATAAATTAAGAAAGGTGAAAAGTGTATTTTTTTATTAAGAAGATATCAAGACAACAGGATTGCAAAACAAATGAGAAAAATCTGGAGAGGAATAAAGAGTCTATTTATTGTAAAGGAAAATAATATCTGAGTTGCCTGGAGAGAAGAAAAGCAAGTCACATTGATGTGCAATGAACTACTATATATAAACATAGAAATACCATACTCAGTTTGCTTTCTGTATATGAGTGTTGGGTAAGATTTTTTATTTGCTTGTTTTTACAAAGTCTTAATTACTTTGCTAAATTTAACACCTAAATGATTCCTACAAGTGCATAGCCACATGGAAGAGTCAATCCTAATGCATAAGTATTATAGACACAGAGTACTTTGTAAAGGCAGATATCTCAAGAAAAACTATCAAGAATATGTTTTAAGATAGAGCATATTATAGCTTTAAGAAGTGATTGACTGTACTAAATGTCAGAAGTTTACAAACTATTTAATTGAAGAACATGGTAACATTTGACTTCAGAATGATGATGTGAAGTTTACAAACCCTCTGGTTTATGCAATCATATTCCTGTTACAGTACTGTCAGGAATAATAATAAATGTCAGTGTTGGCTTACAAGACTTATTCTTTGTTAGTATATAAAAACATTTAATATAAACTAAAGCTAACTAAATATTAGAATATAGTAAAAAGCCATATAAAATTAAACTTGGAATATTTAGGACCAGTGGTATTTCTATCCAAAATAATATTCCTTACAGAAAAGTAGCAGAACTTCAGATATTTATTCAGTCATTCAAAAGTGTTATTGTCAGGCACATACTAAGAATATGGTAGTGAACAAACCAAAGAATAAACAGATATCTCTATTCTTCTAGACCAAGCATGTCCAACTCATGGCTCATGGGCTGAATGTGGCCCACAATAAATATTTTTGAAGCCCAGCCAAGATAACAGGATGTAAGAAACATTTCAATAAAAATTTTGTAACTTAATTTTTATAATATCCTATTATATATAATTAGAGGCCCGGTGCATGGATTCATGCACTGGTGGGGTCCCTCAGCCTGGCCTGTGCTCTCTTGCAATCCAGAACCCCTCAAGGGTTGTCAGAGTGCCAGTTTTGGCCCAATCCCTGCAGGGCAGGCCTAGGGACACCACTGGTGCATGATTTGTGTACCAGGCTTCTAGTATGCATATAAAATCTTTGATTGAATTCTTCCAATCCTCCCCCTCCTCGCTTTCCTCTGAGATTCATCAATCTGTCCCATGTTTTCATGCCTGTGTCTGCCCCTGATGGTGTGTTATAACTACTGGTTGAAAGGTCAAACAGTCAAATAGCTGCTTAGGCTTTTATATATATAAATGAACTACATGTTCTTAATAATAAACTACATGTTTACTAAAGACTGATTACTATAATCATGTTGCATTAATTCTCCTTACATGCCTTACACGCAGGTGCATCATTTCTCTCCATTAATACTAGAAGTGAATATTTTAGCAGCCAATTGCCATGTCATTAATCTTGGACTGACTTATTTAGTGTGCCAAACAGGAAATATTTCGCTTTTGGAGAACAAGAAAAATAGGTTTATTTGTGTCATGCTTATTAACTTATACAGTTATTCAGTGTCTGGTAAGTTAATGTTCAAGGAAAAATATTAATTTTTATTAAAATGTATTATTTTATGTCAATGGTTAATCATTTATTTCATCCCTTTGTACTCAGCATGTCTCTATCGAAATAAATTTTAAGCTTTTGTTTTTTTTTGCGGCCCACATAAACTTAAACCTTGTTTATTCGCCTCATGTTAGCCTTTGAGTTTGACATACTTGTTCTAGATCTACAACTTAATGGGAGTGATGGGTGTGTGTGTGTGTGTGTTACACCTGATGCTGATAAGTACTGTGAAGGAAAACTAAACAAATAATAAGAATAAAGAGTATGTGAGACAGGCTGCAATTTTAGTTAGGAAAAGGTTCGATGGGGAAAAATCATTCTAGACTTAAGAAAGAGTAAGTGCAAATGTGTCAGGTAAGAGTTTCTCTGATATTTTTAAGAATGAGAAGGAACAGTACTGTGGCAGGAACTGAGTGAACTAGGGTCATATAGGAAATGTCTGAGAGGTATAGTTTGTATTTCTGGTGGAGCTTTAAGACCCTGTGATGACCTTAGCTGTTTCTTAAATTGAGAAGGACAAACTCATGAGCTGTGAGCAGAGGGGGAATATCACCCTATATTATCAAAGGCTAATATGCAAATTTCCCCTCGACCAGGAGTTTGACCGAAGTTCAACCAGTATTTTGACTAAGGGGCAGGGCCCACAGGCCAACCACCTACAGCTCCTTCCTCCAGCTAACCCCAACCCTGGTTATGTTCCCCTGCCTTTCTGGTCAGGGATGGGGGCTGCCAGCCACCCACCCACAACCCCTCTAATCTGCTGGCCTGGCCCAATTGGCCCTGATTGGGGTGGCCTGACCAGAACCTAACCATGCACAACTTTGTGCACCAGGTCCCTAGTCTGGTATATTTATCAATTTACTACACAGTTGACTATTGACAACTGAGTGGAAGGGGCGAGAACAGAAACTAGAAAATCAATTAAAATTCCTTTGCAATAAACAAGAAGTTGAGCTGATCAAGATTGGTAATAAGATGGATTTGATGAGAAGTCAAATGTTTTGAAAGTATAGGTAAACAATGAGGAGGAACTATTTATTTCTGTTTTCTTAACACACTTGGGAAATAAAATTAAAATGAGTTATTTTATTTATTATGCATTGAATTGGCAAGGTCAAAAAAGAATGTTAATGTTTACCAGCAAGCATGTAAAAAAGTAGATTTTCATTGCAACTTCTGTTGTGAAAACTGGAAAACAAACTTAATGCCCAATAATTAGGGGTTGCATTTATTTAAAAAGCCTGTCTGCATGATACGACTACTACACAGCACATTCAGTTGTCAACCTCAGGATCTCAGTGCCCTAATATATGATCATCTGCTCAAAATTGGACCACAGGTACTTTTTTAAAACAAAGAATGACAAATTGAGGTTTGGGATTGGTTGGTTTGTTTTATAGAGACATTAAAAATACTACTGGAAAAACTTAACTTTCATTTGCATTCCAACATATTCCAGTAAATGAGAAATAAAAGTGCTGAGTTTTGGTTGACATGCTGGGATATATATACTACCTTGAATAAATGGATGAAAGTTTGAGGAAACTAAAAGACAATTCATTAACTAAAATCAAACCAAACAAACATAAAACTATAAATCACATCCATTTTGCAAACAAATATTTACTTAAATTAAAAATATTCATGAGAGAGAATCCAAGATGGCTGCATAGGTAAGCACCTACACTGCTGCCTCACACAACAATTTCAAACCTACAACTGAAAGACAGAACGGACATCATCCAAAACGACAGGAAAGCTGGCTGAGTGGAAATTCTACAACTAGAAGGAAAGAGAGGGACTCCAAGAAACCCAGAGGAGCAGCAAAAAGCTGAGGAATAGAAAAGCGCGCACAGAGAGAGCGGATGCTGTAGTACCTGGATGGCTTTCTCTGGCCTGAGGGAAACGGAAACTCCCAATGCCATTGAACCCCTTATCCTACGACACTAAACCCCAGATCCAGCTGAAACTCATTTGGGGGGAGTTTGAACTGTGAAAAGGGGGAAGTGCATAAAAATTTAGGGGAGTCGCAAAAGATCAGAGGTCTGTTGGCACGCACAGCCCTGCGGGCAAGGGACAAACTGCTGATTGTGCCGCTGGCTGTCACAAGTCGGCGGGAGAGAGACCCTCCCAACTGTGTGACTTCTAACTCCACTAAACCCTGGTTTCGGGCAAAACCCTGGGGACCCAGACTCATATGGTCCCAGAGTGCATGGGAGCCAGAGGGGCAGCAGTCTAGAGGCACTTCAAGAAAGCGTGAGCGTGCACACACAGGGACCACTCCAGCGATTACCCAGTCACTTGAGACTCAGGGACCGTGGAGGGCGGGGACTACTGGAAGGCAAAGCAGTCCCTTAAGCCCTGAAACTGCACCCATCCCAAGCTCAACAGAGGCTTTTGTAGATTTGCAAGTCTGATATCATAAGGCTGAATCCAAAACAGAAGTTCTCCCAGCATAGTGAAAATGTCGAGACAAGGGAAGGGATCACAAACAAAAGAAACGGAGGAAAAGAAACGACTGGATATAGAGTTCAAAACCAAGCTTATAAAGTTTTTCAAGAATATCCTAGAAAAGTTGGATAAAGTTATGGAGTTCCAAGAGGAGATGAAAAAGATCCAACTAGAGATAATAAAGGACCAACTAGAATTTAAACATACAATGACTGAAATAAAAAATATTATTCAGAGACCTAACAGCAGACTAGAGGAAGGCAAGAATCAAGTCAAAAATTTGAAATATAAAGAATCAGAAAACACTCAACTGGAAAAGCAAGAAGAAAAAATAATCCAAAAATGTGAAGATAATCTAAGGAGCCTCTGAGACAGCTTCAAGCGTTCCAACATCAGAATTGTGGGGGTGCCAGAGGAAGAGAGAGAGCAAGATACTGAAAACCTATTTAAAGAAATAATGACTGAAAACTTCCCATATCTGGTAAAAGAAATAAACATACAAGTCCAAGAAGCACACAGAATCCCATATAAAAGAAATCCAAAGAGGACCACACCAAGACACATCATAATTAAAATACTAAGAGCAAAAGACAAAGAGAATATTAAAAGCAGCAAGAGAAAAGCAGTTCATTATCTACAAGGGAGCACCCATACGACTGTCAGCTGATTTCTCAACAGAAACAATGCAGGCCAGATGGGAGTCGCAAAAAATATTCAATGTGATGAATAGCAAGAACCTACAACCAAGGATATTCTATCCAGCAAAGCTATCATTCAGAATTGATGGGCAGATAAAGAGCTTCACAGGTAAGATAAAGCTAAAGGAATTCTTCAACTCCAAACCAGTATTATATGAAATGCTGAAAGGTACTCTTTTAGAAGAAGAAGAAAAAGGTAAAAGACAAAAAATTATGAACAACAAATACATATCTATACACAAGTGAACCTAAAAATTACGTGAATTAAAAATTTGATCAACAAAATAATCTGGTGAATATAATAGAATCAGGAGCACAGAAAGGGAGTGCACTGATAATTCTCAGGGGGAAAGGAGTGCGGGGTGTACAGGGAGAGACTGGACAAAAATTATACACCTATGGATGAAGTCAATGGGAGGGAGGTAAGGGTAGAGGGAAGGGTGGGAGCTGGATGGAGGGGAGCTATGGAGGGGAAAAAAGAGAAACAAGTATAATAATCTGAATAATAAAGATTTAATTAAAAAATATTCATGAATATTGCTAAACCAAAAGAAAAATGTACAAAACTCTCAATGAGTGTGTCTACGTATCAATTAGGTAAGGCTGCTATAACAAACAATCCCATTAAACAACACGCATTTATTTTCATAATTCTGGAGGCTGGACAGTCCAACATCAATGGGCTGGCAAATCTCATATCTGATGAGAGTTGTCTTCTTTTTTTCACATGGCAGAGCAGAGAGATAATCTTTCTCATGTCGTTTCTTATGAAGGCAATACTCTTATTCATGAGGGCTCCATCCTCATGAATTACTTACTCTCCAAGGTCCTTGTACCAAATACCATAGGCTTTATCATATGAGTTTTGAGGAAACACTAATATTTAGTCCATAACTGTGTACATGTTTACATTTTAAAAAATAACAACAGCAATAACAATAACAATAAACATTTATATAGGACTTATTATGAGCTGGGCACTTTCTGGTAATTTCTGTATTTTTATGCCTAATAGTCCTATGAGTTTAGAAGCATAATTATTTTCATTTTTATGGATAAGATACCTTAGTTTTGTTTAACTAGTAAGTGACAGACACTAAAATATTAATAAGCTATTGATATAAGAATTATGGGTGATTGTGTTGTTAATTTTTATTTTCTACCTTTTCTAATATTTTGCCATTGAATATGTAATATTTGTTTCAACACTTGTTAGCTAAATGAGTGAAGCATGAGGGAGGATAGAAATAAAAATTTATAATTTTCATGAAAGTAAATGCAGTCAATCAGGGGTAAAGTATAGAAAGAGTCAGGATGAAATTCTGGAAAAGGAGACTCCAGTGCAAGAGGCAGAAGGAATAGAGAGCAGGGGAGAATCAGAGGAAGACACTGATGAAAGAAGATGCAAAAGAAAACACGATTTCAAAAAGGAGTAATTATGCTGTACACTTGAAACTAATATAATACTAAATGTCAACTCAAAATTTAAAAATTATAAATTTATTTTAAATGTAAATTGTGGTGGATTCCAGTGCAGTGAGACGTCCAGAAAGATAAGGCCTTAAGTAATCCATTTCATTTAAATAGGAGATCATGAAGACCTTTGGAAAAGCAGTTTCTTTGGCAAAGTAAAAATAGAAATCAATTTCTATTGATTTTTGACCGTCATGCCCCTCACAAGTCAGTGGTTTGAAGACAAAAGATAAATAATGAAGGGAAGAAAGAACTGAAATCTGAGACACTTGAATAAGGAAAAAAAAAAGTAAAATAAAGGAAATTCAGGGACAAAGAATGTTTTTTACCCAGAGCATATATTTTCAGGCTAAAGGGAAAAAAAAGAAAAATGACAACAATAAATTTACATTATGCCTGTCATCATCCTTATCACTTCACATTCATCACCTCATTTAGTCTTAAAATATTCTGGTTTTATTATTGTCATTTTATAAATGAGACAACTGAGATTCTGGGTTATCCTATACTAGAGGCCTATTGCACAAAATTCTTGCATGGGGATGGGAGTGTCTCTCAGCCCAGCCTGCACCCTCTCCAGTCTGGGACCCTTCGAGGGATGTCCGACTGCCTGTTTAGGCTGGATCCTAAATGGGCACTCGGACATCCATCTCACAAGCCAGGACTGCTGGCTCCCAATTGCTGGCCTGCCTGCCTTCCTGATTGCTCCTAACCACTCCCCTGCCAGCCTCATTGATGCCTAATTGCTCCCCTGCCAGCCTATTTACTCCTCACTGACCTCCCCTACAGGATTGGTCCCCCCAATTGCTCTCCCTTGTAGGCTTGGGTCCTCCCAACTGCCCTTTCATGCAGACCAGGTTACCTCCATTTCTCTCTGCCAGCCTGGTCACTCCTAACTACCCTCCCCTGCAGGCCTGGTCCCCCCAATTGCTCTCTCCTGTAGGCCTGGTCCCTCCCAATTGCCCTCCCCTGCTGGTTATCTTGTGGTGGCCATCTTGTATCCACATGGGGGCAGTATCTTTGACCTCATGAGGGCAGCCATCTTGTGTGTTGGAGTGATGATGCATGGGTGGGGACCAGCTGGTTTGCCCTGAAGGGGGTCCCAGATCAGGGTTGGGGTTCCCTTGAAGTGTGGAGCAGCCTGAGCGAGGGGTCTTGGTGGTTTGCAGGCTGGCAAAACCCCCAGGCAACCCTAGTGGAGTCCCTGGTATTTTGGATTTATTTATTTTCTATAATTGAAACTTTGTAGCCTTGATTGGAGGACTGAGCCCACCAGGGCAGGCGGAAGGCTTAGCTTTCACCATCTCTGGGAGCAACTCAAGCCTCCTGCTCTCTTCAGCTCCATAACTGCCACCATTTTTGTTGGAGTTTATTCATCTTCTATCATTGAAACTTTGTAGCATTAAGTAGAGGCCTGGGCAGGCCAGGGCAGGCATAAAGCTTGCCTTCCTCCAGTGCCAGGGAAACCAAAGCCTCCCTCCTGCTTTCCTTGGCTGCAGCCATCTTGGTTGGGTTTATTTGCATATTTGCTCCTGATTGAATGGTGAGCCTGGCTTGTTGTGGCCGAGGCTTGTGAGTTTAGGGGACGTATGGTCAATTTTCATATCACTCTTTTATTAGATAGGACTATAGGCTTGGTGCACAAAATTCATGCATGGGGATGGGGGCAGGGTGTCCTTCAGCCCAGTCTGCTCCCTTTCCAATGTAGGATCCCCTTGAGCGATGTCCAACTGCCCGGTTAGGCCCGATCCCACCTGGGACCAGCTGGTTTGCCCTGAAGGATGTCCCAGATCAGGGAAGGGATTTCCACCTGGATTGGGCCTAAACGGCAGTCAGACATCCCTCTCACAATCTAGGACTGCTGGCTCCCAAATGCTCACCTGCCTGCCTTCCTGACTGCCCTAACCACTTCTGCCTACCAGCCTGATCACCCCCTAACCACTCCCCTGCCAGCCTGATTGATGCCTAACTGTCCTTCCCTGCAGGCCTGGTCATCCCCAACTGCCCTCCCTTGTAGGCCTGGTCCCTCTCAACTGCCCTCCCCTGCTGGCCTTCTTGTGGTGGCTATTTTGTGTCCACATTAGGGGAGGATCTTTTGACCACATGGGGTCAGTCATCTTGTGGGTTGGAGTGATGGTCAATCTGCATATTACTCTTTTATTAGATAGGATAGAGGCCTGGTGCATGGGTGGGAGCCAGCTGGTTTGCCCTGAAGGGTGTCCTGGATTAGGTTGGGTGTTCCCTTGAGGCATGGGGTGGCCTGGATAAGGGGCCTGTGGTGATTTGCAGGCCAGCCATGCCTCCAGTTGACCCAAGTGGAGGCCCTGGTATTTGGTATTTATTTATCTTCTACAATTGAAACTCTGTAGCCTGGTGTGGAGCCAAGCCTTCTGCTCACACAGACATTGAAACTTTGTTGCCTTAAGCACCTGCCAAGGTTTGGGGAAAGCTTAGCTTCCTCCATCACTTGGGGCAACCCAAGCCTGGAAAGCTTGTCTTCCTCCATCACTAGGGGCAACCCAAGCCTCCCTCCTCCTCTCTGTGTGGCTGTAGCCATCTTGGTTGGGTTAATTTGCATACTCACTCTGATTGGCTGGTGGGCATGGCTGGTGGGTATGGCTTGTTGGTGTAGAGGAGGTATGGTCAATTTCCATATTACTCTTTTATAAGATAGGATATGCTCACAATCAAGATATATGCCTATGACCATAATTAAACCTGGGACCCTTGAGTGTGTAGGCAGATGCTTTATCCACTGAGCCAAACTGGTGTGGGCTAATAAAGAAGGAATATGGTAATTGACTGTAATGCCCTCACAAAGATGGGGGCATCCACAGCCAATAAGGAGGAATATGCTAATTGACTTCCATGCCCTTAAAGACGGCAGCACCCATAATCACAAGATGGCAGTGCCCAGTCCCCACAGCCTTACTGGAGCAACAGGTGTATGGCATGGCCTGGCCCGATCTCAGGCAGGTCCTGCTGCACCACGCACTGTCTCTTAAGTCCCCCAGTCCCCTGAGCCTCCCAGCCACCCAGGGATGGCCCAAGGTGCAGGCAAGACTCAGATGGAGGCTGCTCAACTGCCCAGGACTGCCCAAGGCTCAGGTAACCAGGGCTGGCCAAGGCTTGTGCTGCTGGCAGTGGCAGCAGCAGAGCTGTGATAGGGGCATCACCTTCCCTTGCTTGCTGGGTTGCCTCCTGCTCTTGAGGGATCCCAGACTATGAGAAGGGGCAGGCTGGGCTAAGGGACTCCCTCCAGTATATGAATTTTCATGCACTGGGCCTCTAGTAATAGATAATATGCCTGAGTTTACAAGCTAGTAAGAAAGATTGAAATTTAAATCCAGTGTTATCTGATGCTAACCATTAATTTAGATGGCCTTCATTAGCACTCTGGGATGTGTGGAGGAGGTACAGAAACTGCATGGTGGATAAAAGAGAAAGAGTTTGAGCCACAGCGTTTTAATACATGGTGATATCAAAATCAATCTCGCTTGTTCTCCACTCTATATTCCTCAGTCCCCATTCTTTTCTAGAGTAGAGCTATTATTTATACTTTGTTCTTCAGCTAAATTGTACTTCCACTTTAGCCAGCATGTTGATGGGATTGTTATCAGTGGGGTGCCCTTTGTGTCCCCACCTGTTACTGGTGAAATTGGAGTTCTTGGGGTGCTCCTGGAAAAAGAATTCCTGAGGCCCTCATGGGAGGATGGGATTTTGTGGAAAGCTTTACTGATCATGTAAAATTAAGTGGGCTCCCTTCCAAGGTCCTATCCTGCTCAGTCTCGCCATGGAAAAAGTCCAATCTTGTCTTTATCAGGTATAGGATTAAAGACGCTGCCCAAAGACTGCCCTCCATATTAAAGCACATGTTCCAGTCCACCATCTGGCTGGTTTAGCTTGGGTTCCCAGCTGCAGTCCATTGTGTATAAGGTCTGCATGGCCACAGTCCATGAAACTGCTTAAGGACACCTTGCAGGCTAGCACACAGGTGAGTTCAGGTCATGGAGCAAAAGACAGTAAGAGAGCAAGGGGTAAGCAAAAGAGAGAGAATTCTTCATTTGGGAATTAAAACCAAGAATTTAACCAATCAATCCTTCAGGATTTTTTGTGTTCCAAGTGGCTTTACCTCCTTAGTCAATTATCTTTTTCCAGGGTTAGACTGATGGACAATCACCTTCCCTATGTCAACGCAACTTCACTGTACATGTGCCCATCTTCCCCTTTGCTTTCTTCCTATAATTAATATTAATAACTAACTGATTTTAATGATAATGGGATCATAGTTTTGGTATAAACATTATTTTAAAGTAAAAACATTTGAAACCTTATCTGCATATCCCTTATTTGATTGAAGGAGAGCCTCCTGAAGATACAGCTGCCATTAACCCTACTCCTGAGGGAGTTTCCTGCAAAATCCAGGAAGGAGACAGACTTCTCATTCCTATTATTACAAAACCAACAATAGATCATTCCATACTTTCTTATAAGTGCCAAAATTATTCCCACCACTACTGTTTTGTTAAGTTGGTATGTAAATCTTTATCTCTGGGTAGTCAGCAAGATATTCATTACTGGGTGACTTGTAAATAAACCTTGACTTTTCTCCTGTTCATCTATTTCCAGTTAATTCATAGTTTCTCCCCACCCTACCCCCTCAAATCAAACAAACCTAACCAGGTAAAAAATAGTTCTCTCTCAAAAGTCTCAAGTCTTTTTCTTGAACAAAGACACTCTCTTTTCTAAAAGGAGATCTGGAGAGAACAGGCACACAATACTTTCACTAACCCACTCTATACCCTTTGTAGAAAGTACACTATTTCTGCTACTTGGCTTGCCTGATCTAAGGTTTTAAAAAGAAGGAGACAGGTTTTCTATTTCTAGTGAGCTGAATGCTTTCTGAAGGATATACCTTTTTCTTTTGATTCTATTACGAAGCACAGTAGGGAACTTAAAAGAAAAGATCTCCTGCATAGAAGGCAGAAACATAAAAGTAGAAAGCAGAAAGATGCTGATTTTAAAAGTAAGAAACAAATCTGTGGGGATTTACACATTGTAGCGAGTTCTAAACTTAAAGCTACAAAGACAATATCCTGTGTTTCAAAAATGCAGCATATAAAATTTACTAGACATGTCAGTAAAATTAATAAGGTACATAAAAATGACTTCTGTACTAGTCTTATTAGGACTGTGGATGTGTACTACAGTGTTTAATTAATTATAGGGACACATATTAAGGAGTGAGAGGAAGGTTCCCACAATTCACTAGAAAATGTAATGATAACCCAAAACATTTCCCCCCCATTGCTATATTTTGTTGCATAATAAATTGGAATGCTTATTCTAAAAGAAGCCCTGACACTTACCCCTATGAGGTCCTTCATGAAATGGAGTGAATGTCACTTAGGAGTAACAACAACAACAATAACAAAAAGCATTGGCACGATTTATTCTTGCATTCCTCAGCAGATTCTCTAGGAGTGTTCCCAAATGGAATATCACTTTACATTGAAATGCTTCTTAGTTCTTGGGGCTGATGACTAAAGGTCATTCTTAACATTTTGAAAGGACTCCTAAAACAGAGGTGAGATATTTTTCACACTCTTTGATCTTGATGGGTGATCCTTTTGTATTCTCATTGACTTAAAAAATAAAAATTAAAAAAGACCTTTCAAATGCTGATCAGTTGCTTCTTTATTCCCCAGTAGTCTTCAGACCATTCAGCCTCAATACTTCATTTTCTTGAGTGCTTTATTGACCATGGTCTTAGAGATTACATTTGGCTCAGAACAACATAGCAGCTTGTTATTTCTAATTGAACTGCAGAGTACATTACCCTACATAAGAATCGATGGAAAAAAGTCAGTTTGAACATTTCATTTTCCCATTTCACAAATCATACCACTAGCAAAGGTAAAAAGTAAAAAAGAAAAAAAAATTCCTTTATATTTACCAAAGGAAAAATAAATGCCCAAAATGTGAAGTTCATTTCCTCATGCTAACTTCATCTAGAAAACCTGAAATTCTTTGCTGAAAGATTTTAAACATGCAGGAATCACAAATTAATTTTCCAGCATAATGACCTTTTTGTTTTCAGGTTAAACTAATTGGCATCCAGTTTACATGGAGATGCTGTAAAATGGCACCTAATATTAACTATTTTGTTTTTCCACTGATCATTAAAAGCCCCAAGGAGGTTTATATTCTGAAAGAGTATTCATTTACTTCCTTTTGTTGATCAACTTTCCCTTTCAGGGACCTCCATGCAGAATGGTGGTTCTCTCCTTGACTGCCTCTGACTTCCTCATAGGGAGCTGACTTTTAATAGCTGTTCATGTTCTAGAAACTGGAAGATGAGTAAACTGTTCTTTTAGGAGGTATCTCTTCTCATTTCAGGCTACCCTAGAGTCCCATTGAATGCTATGGATGGTGATTCGATAAATTGTCCCCTATTAGTCAAAACCTGTGACCGTGTCTTTGAAAGAATCCAAATCCCACTTGAGGCTTAGCTTCCTCATTGGTAATGCTGCCATTTGACTCTGTGGCTCCTGAAGAGAGACCAGGAAAGCATACAAGGCTTTCTCAAAATTGATTTCTTTGTAAACTGAAATCTAATTATTGTATTTTAATTCAAACATTGTTTTTGCTTATTGATTGCGAAGATTTCTAAGACAACTACTGTGACTTTCTTTTTCTTTTCTTTTTTGCCGTGGTTTGCCCAATGCTAATGTATGTCAGCTATAGATAGTAAGATATCAACATATCCACTCTTGGTGGTCAGGAGTGGCAGATGGATATGTATCTTCCTAATGAAAGCTGGATCTTTTAGAGATGTCAAGGCAATGTTTAAAACTGAAATAGAAAAATTGTGGAAGTATCCTACTTTATATAAGTTTGCTCACCTATATATACCTTAACTACTACTACATAATTCAAAATAAATATATGTTTTTCACATAGCCATTTAAGTAATCTATACTAATAAAAGGGTAATATGCTAATTAGATTGGGTCAACCAGACATCTTCCAGTTGTCCAGTCCTCCTTCCAGACCAAGTCATGGTGGCAGGGGTTGAGGCAGAAGTGGTTAGAAGCAATCAGGCCAGCAGGAGAGGGTGGTTAGGGGCAATCAGGCCGGCAGGCAGAGGGGTTAAGGGTGAGCAGGCAGCTTAGAAGCCAGAAGCCCCAGATTGTGAAAGGGATGTCCCGGATTGGAGAGGATGCAGGCTGGGCTGAAGGACAACCCCATCCCCTGCACAAATTTAATTCACTGGGCCTCCAGTTGGTACAATAAGATCCCCACAAATAAAACTTTTCTCTAGTCTCTAATTCATATCCAAGCTCTGGGAAGTCACTCTTTGCCCAGCTTTGCAGAGTTTCTCTGTCTGTATGTATAATTTAGTAGTTAGCCAAGACCCCTAAGCAAATTTCTGTAAGTATATTCCCAGAGAGCTCCCGCTTTTTCAGAACATATACCAAAAATGCAAGCCACCTTGGCCTTCCCCAAATATGATGTATCATTTCTCAACTCTGTAAGGTTAACAAACTATTTTGGATCCATATTCCTGTGTCTGCAGTATGGAAAAGAAATCTCAGGTGATTGTTGGGATCACTTAGTGGTTTCCACTACATAGAATCAAAGTTCCTTTTTTTATCTGTTGAGCCATATCTGAAAGGGAATCTCCCTCTCTGCCCCCATATTTTTCTTGGTTTTCTAATTGTTTATTGCAGGAATTTGATCCAGTCCTTGTTATTCTTTCTGGCTTGCAGGAAGTTAGACAAAGAAGGATACAATGCTTATTTTCTCACACTTGTAACTTGAAGAAGATATTGAACTGACTGCAGAACCAAGACATATCACAGAATGCAAATAATAATAATCTTGAGGGATCCATGAATACTGGAGATACTAAAACACCAAGAATAAGATTTAATAGTGAGTGTGCCCTAAATATTAGCTGGTGACATATCTATAAGTTTTAATGGTTATTAATCTATATACATAAAAGCCTAAGCAACCATTACGACCAAATGATCAGAACGACTGGAATGACCACAACCATGGGAAGGACTGGTCAACAGGTTGCTATAATACATACTGACCACCAGGAGGGCAGATGCGCATTGCAGGAGCTGCCCCCTGGTGATCAGTGCACTCCCACAGTAGGAGTGCTGCTTAGCTGACAGACCCGTCCCATTGCCCCACCAGCTTGGCAGCAGCCATTCACTCCCCCAGTAGTCCTACAGGTCCAATCTCCAGAGAACGGGCCAAACACTGATGGATCAGCACTGCCAGCACAATCCAAAAGCACTACAGTCCTCCTGGAAGTTGGCCTAGGGTAACACAGCCACTCCCCCTCCCTAGATGCTCCACAAGGAAGAAAAGATAGAAAGCGGCTCCAGGTGGTTCCCAACAACTGACACAAACATCAGCAGAATGGATCCAGGTCCCGGGCCAGCAGGGGCATCCCCCAGCCTACCCAGAGGGCCAATTGTGTCCCGTGCCCACCCCATCCCAGGACCCCACCTTTGCACAAATTTGTGCACTGGGCCTCTAGTTTACTAATATTTTCCTTTGTAACTCTAAAAAGTAATGCTAACCTCATTTTCACAAATTTCTAATTGAATTATCTCTAAAGGGGTCTTTATAAAGAATATCATAAACACTGGCTATTGAATCTTTGGCATTTCAATTTCATTTACTTCAGGTGATAACTCCAGTTTACTTTTAGGCTGCTTGATATCTGCAAATGTTTTGTATATACTCTTTACATTGTAGGATATTCATTTTCTTTGACCTATGCCTTCACAGTCCTTGTTCATCTTAAAAAAATATTTTTCATCCTTTAAGCCTCTCCCACTGCCCTCCCTTCTCATGAAGAATGATATGCTTGTTATTATGTTCCCCCTTAGCACTTTGTGCCTAATAAGAACTAACATCCATATAAAGCACTTTCTTTGTGCTAAACTCTTCAAGTTAGGAGCGCTTTGTTTTGGTAATGTTTTAGTTCCTTTCATTTTCATAAAAGCTCTATGAGTTAGATAATATCATCTCCATTTACAGATGAAGAAACAAAATTATAGTTTAAGGACAGCCTAAATTCACAGGTAAGTTGACTTAGGGATTTAAATTTATTCTGGGTCCATATTCTTTCTTTCTTTCTTTTTTTAAAAATCTTTATTGTAGGAAGTATTACATATATCCTCCTAACCCCTCATGGACCCCTTCTAGCCCACCCCTATCCTTCTCCCCCAGTGCTTCACCACCATATTGTCTGTGTCCATGGATTATGTATATGATCTCTCCCCACCCACCAACACTACCCACCCCTGCTTTCCCACTAATATTCCACAGTTTATCCCATGCTTCTATGTCTCTATTTATTTTGTTCATTAGATTCCAAGATGAGTGAGATAGTGTGACACTTGTCTTTCTCTGACTGGCTTATTTTGCTTAGCATAATACTCTCCAGGTTCATCCATGCTGTGTCAAAGGTAAGAGACCCTTCTTTTTTTTACTGCTGCATAGTATTCCAAGGGGTAATTGTATCACAGCTTTTTATCCACTCATCTACTGATGTGCCCTTGGGCTGTTTTCAGAGCTTAGCTATTGTAAATTGCCCTGCTATGAACATAGGGGTGCATACATTCTTTCTGATTGGTGTTTCTGATTTCTTAGGATATATTCCTAGAAGTGGTATCACTGGGTCAAATGGCAGTTCCATATTTAATTTTTTGAGGAAACTCCATACTGTTCTCCACAGTGGCTGCACCAGTCTGCATTCCCAATAGCAATATATTAGTGTTCCCTTTTCTCCACATCCTTGCCAGCACTTGTTATTTGTTGATTTGTTAATAGTAGCCATGCTGACAGGTGTGAGGTAACACCTCATTGCTGTTTTAATTTTCATCTCTCTGATGATCACTGTCTTTGAGCATTTTTTAATGTCTCTTGGTCATCTGTATGTTCACTTTGGAGAAGTATTTAAAAGTCCTTTATCCATTTTTTTAATTGGATTGTTTATTGTATAAATTACTTGTATATTTTGGATATTAACTTTTCAGATGTATCATTGCCAAATATATTTTCCAATACAGTGGGCTCCCTTTATACTTTGTTGATGGTTGTGTTTTTGCTTTTTTTTTTTTTTTTTTTTTTTTTTTTTTTTTTTTTTTTTTTTTTTTTTTTTTTTTTTTTTTTTTTTTTTTTTTTTTTTTTTTTTTTTTTTTTTTTTT
>PVJN01030878.1:0-25288 GCA_004026805.1 Lasiurus borealis | reverse complement strand
GGGTCACCTCCAAGGTCACTGAGATTCTATTGACTTAATGGAAGCATAAAGGTACTGTTTACAACAGAACTTGGCTTCCCAGCAATGCTAGGCTGAGTCACTGCAGGGTCAAATCAATTTTCATCACCTTTGGTGAAATACATTATCTTATGGCTTATGTGTACTTGTCTTTATTTTTCTTTTCCTTTTTTTTTTTTTTTTTTTTTGTACAGAAGTACTGTGAGGTAAGGTTGCCATAGTTTCTGTTCATTTTGTTTACACAACTTTCCTATAACCAATGGGTGGAAAGTGTTCACCCAGAAGGCCTGGGTTGCTCAAATCTTTACATTTCAAAAAAATGGCCTGTCTTCAAGCCTGGCCCTTGTTAATATAACATTGCATGTCAACTGTAATGGAAAAGTAAAACAACACAGGTTTTTTTTAAGTATTTTTTAAAGAAATATCTGTTAAAAAAAAAAAAAAAAAAAGACTGGCCCTTGGCTGGCTCTTGGCTGACCATCTCTGAGTCCCTGAAATATTCTGCCTTAAAGAGTGTTGTGTGTGCCAGAGGCCTTGGCCCATGTTGTACCAGTTTGACCAGATAAGTTGATCCTAATAATGTGATTTATGAGGAATATCTAGTTCACAGAGAGTCAGGGTGGAAGGAATTGGGTCACAGTGACTGAGGTCAGTTACACAGGCATGCAGACCCTAGATACCAAGGTCAAGTAAGGTTCTCTGGTTGGCAATACTGGTAATGTTGGTTATGCCACATTACTGCTGGGAGAGTAGGGGTGTCCTCATGCCACCCCACCGGAAAAGTGTGCCTGGTTTCTCCTGACTTATGCCCCTGAGCCTTTCACTGCACTGGGTTTTCATCTGTTTCCTTCCGCTGCATTAGACCACAACCATGAGAATAACAGCTTTTCGGTGAGTCCTTTTTGTGAATCCTCCAGCCTGAGGGTGGCCTTTGGGGACTGGCCTCTTAGACAACCAGGATTTTTATTTTCTTTAAAACAGTGACTTACCTTATACTGAATATCCTGGAGGATTTCAGTCACAGCCTTCAGGCCCACATGTTCTTTTCCTATCTGAAATATATAAAGCATACGCCATTAACCACAAACGTATTAAATACTCAGCTTTGGCTCAAAATAACTAATGATAGAAGCGAGGATCAAGTCCACCTGAATTTCCTTCTTGGGGAATAAATCAATGACCTTTTCATGAATAATCAGGTCAACATTCACTGAAGATAACTGAAGCTGTAACAGAAGCTATAGCACAATCAAATGTTAGATATGTTCTTGGACGTTTCCAAGAACCCATCTAAATTCATCACACTGTGTACAAGGCTACAAATATGTCAAATCATCTAACACAGCAATACAAAAGTTTCAAGGATGCTTCTGAATCAAAATTGCTTATCACTTGCTCAAACTCTCCCATTTTTACATCTGACATGTCTAGATCATTATTATAAAGATTTTATCAAGGTCGAAAAATTTCATTAACTCAGAAAAGTGGGTATGTGCTTTTATAGGCTAAAGTCACCAATATTAGGACATTTCATTATTACAACTACACATCATTTCTATAATCACCTTTGTATTCTCGAATAATATGCTGTTCATAACTTCCTATTTTAAAACATATCATGACATCTTTTGCTTGTATACGATGCTCCAAGGAATTTGAGACTTTAAAAAAAAATCTTACATACAGTATTCTTGACTTTACATTTAAAAATGATAAGTGCAATCTGATTTCCAACTAAGTTTCACTGGTCCAGGATAATGGAGCACAGTGACAGGGGAGAGGATCTATAACCTCAGATAATCATTGCTATCATTTGCTTTTTTCCTTCCACTTAAGGGCGCCAGAATAGCTATCACCATATTTGTATTCTCTGTTTCTGTCTATGTGACCCAATTGTGAAACATGCTAGTGGAAAGGCATCAAGGAGAAAAGAAAAGAGAGAAGAAATCTGCACAATCTAAGACATGCCAATCAGTTAACAATAATCAAGACTTTATTTTCCAAGTGTTTGCCATTCCTGAGGTAGGCTCTAAAATCAGAAAATGAATTCTCTGAGGGAAAAAATACCTGAGGCAACTGTGTTCCTGAGTGCAAAAGCCGGCATGGCCCTTCTTTGTTTTATTGGTTTAACTATGGTGTAGCATTTGGATGTCTGCCTAGTGTCGGGGGTCTGTTTTCATTTCCGGTATCTCTGTCACAGGGTAACTATGAAGAGTCCGCATGTGAATGTTGTAGGGTCACATAAAGTAGTGGTTCAGGAGCAAGATCATGTGGGCTGGATGCCTGGGTTCTGATTCTGACTTACTTTTCAGCCTTGAGCAAGTTTACTTAACTTCTATGCCTCGCCTATATAGTGAGTGCGGAGAACAAAAGCGATGGGGTCGAAGATAAGACTAAATCAGATACTTAGAACAGGGCATAGTGCAATGTAAGTCAATTAATACCACCAGTATTGTTCTTACTCAGAAAGCCATACAGTATCAAGTAAGTTCTTATATAGCAGTGCTCAATAACTATTATTGGCTCCTTCTGTCTATACAGGTTCTTCATTTTGTGGGCAAAGCTTTGTATCTAGCCACAAACTCGAGCTACTATTCCATCTCTTCCCTTTCCTTCTCTGCCAAATTTTTGTCCAAGGTTACAAGCACCAAAAAGCAAGCAAGTATCAATGACACTCTGCATACCCCCAACCCCTAAAATCCTACATTAACCGAAGTGACAACATACCTGGTGCCAAGAGTTCAGCAGGAGCTATGAGACCAATTCACTTCTTACCTCTCACCTTTGCCATCTTTCAACACCACCCCAAATGCAAGCCCTCTGGCCACTTTCCTCTCCTAGAATTTCAGCTCTTCATTGCCTTGTATTTTTCCAGCTCCCCTCATTTTCCACTATGCCCTCTGAGACAGGATAACTCTGCATCTTTAACAAGCTCTTCTACCGCCTCCTGGTCTATGTGGATGCCCTAGGGTCTTCACAAGGTCACAGCTCTCCCAGGCTTTGAGTGGACACTGTGCAGCCTCCCTCTCCTAAGACTGAAAGCTGTGGTAAGTGCCCTACTGTTTACCAGAAGCCAATTCCAGCATGACACAGGGTTGAATCATCTAGGATAGCTGAAGGGCATTTCCCCAAACCTGAATAAGATTATTGCTTGCTGCCAGACAGCTCAGAACATCTTAAATCTGTATGTTATTGCCTCCTGTTGGCCAAACACTTGAACAGCTGTAGGCTATTCCCCAAACTGACAATGCTTCTGTACCCTACCCTTTGAAACCCTACACTTTGAAGTATATTATTTCCACCTTGCTTAGGACAATTTGTGTTAATAAATAGCACAGGATCCTGAGTCAAGGGATAGTATTTTAGTTCCTTTAGCTGAAGTTCCTCTGATCCCCCAATGCCTTTCAAAATTACCTTTCGTCTTTGGACTCCTTATTGAATCTACGCAGCAGCTCCTTTCTCCAGATTGCAGCACCCTTTGTAATGCTGGGACAAGAACCCCAAAGCTATTACCATCAGATCAGTACTCAGACCCACATGAATAAGGCTGTCCTCTGAGTAGATCATCCACCATTGCCATTATCATATTCTTCTTGTCATTTACTGACACACTTGTCACTCCCTCACAGTCATTACCCCTTGCCATCCCTCTGGAGCACTTTATCATCCATGTTAGTGACCTGTCCACTCTTGGCATATCTCTTTACTCTCAGCTCCATTCTACCTCTGCAAACCATCCTCAGAATGCCCGCTGGATTTTTTTTTTTCACTTTGAAAACTCGCCTGTCCAGCTCTCACCTCTTGCCTCTCTTCCCATGAATGGAGCACAAGGAGCCAACTCTCAGGAGACTCTTGGCTTTCTCTCCTTCCCTTCCTGCCTACACGGAATGACATCTCTTCAAACACTCTCCATTATATATCTAATCCTGTTGTCCTGAATCATCTGCTATGCAACGGGTCAGTGGAACAATTTGCTAGAATCCTCTGCTCCTCTACCTGGATCAAGACCAATCCACAGTACACTGTCCTGTACAATCTGAGATAACCAGGCTCATGTGGGTCTCTCACACCAACTGTCAAGCCTATATTATCATTCTTCTTCTGGGCTATTCCAAAACCCAACTCCAAACCCACATTTCCTTTGCTCTATAAATAATTTTGCTTTCCTTTCTTAGATATAATAAAGGTCATCAGGCATGAACTTCCCTAATTTCCTTCCTTTTCCACCTTTTCCAAATTCATCCCCTCTCTACCTACTTCTTCCTCTGGGGCCTCGATTTTAAATAAAAGATGGTTACCCAAGGTTCGTCCATACACATATGCCATATGCTCTCCACCCTATGCCCTCCTGCCCCCTCCAGGACTTTCCTATGTCGATTATCCCCTTTCTTTGCCAGTATTTTTAAACCTAATACCCTCACTACCTCATTTTGCTCAGAATAAAAACACAGGCAAATCTCAGATCGAAAAAGTGAAACCAACAGGCCTTCACTGTACATCCCTACCTTATTCTCCCTTTTGTCTTTCTTTTTTGAGTCATTTATACTCACTGCCCTGAGTCCCCTTCCCCGCATTTTCTCACCCATGTGTGACACCCTGGATGAACTATAGTCCCTCTCCTCACTGCTCCAACTAACAATCCTCATCTCAGTCCTTTCCTTCATGAAATTTTGCTTTCAAGTTTGTGTAATTTTACTTTCCCCTGAAAGGCACTGTCACAGAGATAACCAGAATTTGTCCTCATAGCAAACGTATGGGAAGTTAGAACAAGTGTGCATGCTCTCACACTTCCCCTTGCCTCCATTACTGAGCTTGTCTCTGGAAATACTCATGCTGGTTTCAAAAGTCTTGGCTTTCCACCCAATGCTCTAATTGTCCCTTCCCTTCCACATATGACCCCTTGGTCACTGGTATTCCTATTTTTATTTTTTTTAAAGAATGAGACACTGAAACAACAGAGTGGAAGAATGGGTTTCTGGTGCCGACTGATGACATTAAATCGCTGTGTGACTATAGACAAGGACGTGACCTCTCTGGCCCTTCATTCCTCTTCTGTAAGATAAAGGAGGAAGAAGTCTAAAATGCCCAGGGTTTCCTTCACCTCCAAGTCTCTTCTCACATTAAGTTTATAATAAGACAAAGTTAAAAATATTAATCTTAGGAATTAGATTCATTTGAGGGATGTATTTTTTATTTTGTTTTTATAACTTTTGTATTTTTATTTTTGACACTACTACACATATCCCCACCGCCACACCCCACTTTGCCTACTGCTCCTGCCCGTCCTTGCCTCTGGCCACCATTCACCTTCGATTAAATTTTTATCTTTGAAAGCATACGGTCCACTTTTGTACATTTCACTAAATTTATATAATATCCATTGTCCATCACAGAGATCAAATCCAAACTTTATATTGATTGTATCTAACAAAGTTTTTGCCAGTCTTATATTATCCATGTTTTCTATAACGCACTTCAAATCATCTTAGAGTGAAAATTATTAACAGCAAAGAACAAAAGAAATCCACTACAGAATTACATTATTGATTTTTCGTCGATTTTGCAGTAAGCCAGAGTCCAAAAATATTTTCAAATTATTTTTCATTAATAAAAGGAACTCTGCTTTCAGAACACATTTTCTAAGTCATTTCTCCAAAGTCCCTCAATGGCACTCTGCAGAAAATATCTAACAAGTAAATGAACCAGTTTCTACTAATGAATATGGCTCCTTTCTCATTACCCACAATGACCAAGTTTCCTATTTTTAAATTATCAATGTTCTCTGAATATATATTTAATGTCACCACTATTAAAATGTAAGGGAGACCAGCAAATACTCTGGGTTCTAGTTCAAAATGGCAGTATATAAAAACTCTGAGCTCATCTCCTCCCACAAGCAAAAAAAATCTACAAAAGACCCCAAATAGCCATAGCAATTTTGAGAAAGCAGAACAAAGCTAGATATATCATGCTTTCTAATTTCAAAGTATACTACAAACAAAGCTATCATAATCAGAAACGTATGGTACTCATACCAAAACAGACACATAGACTAAAGGAACAGTGTAGCAAGCTCAAAAATAACCCACATATATGGTCAATTAATCTACAACAAAAAAGGCAAGAATATACATTGGAAAAAAGACAGTCGCTTCAATAGACAATGTTGGGAAAATTGGACAGCAACATGCAGAAGAATGAGACTGAACCACTTTATTATACCAATACAAAAATAAACTCAAAAGGAATTAAAGGCTTAAAAGTAAAACATGAAACCATAAAACTCCTAGAAGAAACATAGTCAATAGACTCTTTGACATTAGTCTTAGCATTGTTTTTGTTTTTGTGTGTGTGGTTTTTTTTTATCTGTGGCCTCAGACAAGGGCAACAAAAGCAAAAATAAACAAATGGGACTATATCCAATTAAAACCTTTTTGCACAGTGAAGGAAACCATCAACAAAACAAAAAGTCAATCTACTGAATAGGAGAAGATGTTTGCAAACATATCCAATAAGGTGTTAGTGTCTAAAATATGTAAAGAACATATACAACTCAATATAAAAAATCAATCTGATCAACAAAAGGGAAGATGATCTAAATAGGCAAATGAAAAGATGCTCAACATCTCTAATCATCAGGGAAATGCAAATCAAAACCACAATGAGATATTACCTCACACCTGTCAGAATGGTTATCATCTAAAAGATAATACGTAACAAGTGTTGGCAAGAATGTGGACAAAAAGGTACCCTTGTGCACTGTTGGTGAGAATGTAAATTAGTGTAGCCAATACAGAAAACAGCATGAAAGTTCCTCAAAACATTAAAAATAGAACTATTATATGATCTAGCCATTCCACTTCCAGGTATATATCAAAAAAAAATGAAAACACTAATTACGAAAGATATGCACCCCTAGTTTTATAGCCAAGATATGGAAGCAAACTAAGTAGCTACTGATAAATGAATGTATAAAAAAAATGTCATATATATTAAACACACACAGGAATATTACTCAGCCATAAAAAAAGAATGAAATCTTGCCCAGCTGGCATAGCTCAGTGGTTGAGCATCGACCTATGAACCAGAAGATTACAGTTCAATTCCCAGTCAGGGTACATGCCCGGGTTGTGGGCTCGATCCCCAGTGTGGGGCGTGCAGAAGGCAATGATTCTTTTTCTCTCTCTCTCACTTCATCTCTGAAATTAATAAAAACATATATATATTTAAAAGGATGAAATCTTTCCATTGGCAAGAACATGAGTAGACCTAGAGGGTACTGTGCTGAATAAAATATGTCAGACAGAGAAAGACAAATATGGTATGGTTTCACTTATATATGGAATCTAAAATAAACAAAACAGACTCAGATACAGAGAGAAAACTGATGGTTGTCAGGGGGAAGCGGGGGGTGGAGGTGTGGGCAAAATAGGCGAAGGGGATTAAGAGGTACACTCTTCCAGTTATAAAATAAGTAAGAAGGGTGCAGGATACAGCATGGGGATATAGTTAATTTTATTGTAAACATTTTGTGATGACAGATGGTTACTAGAGACTTATCACGGTGACCATTTCATAAGTATATATATCTTGCAAAATGAATTGGGAACAAGCATTTGAGCAATTCAACAATCATAGAAGACCATTTACCTGGACAAACAAAGCAATGATGGCGATTCCATGTGGCTTCCCCACAGCCTCATCAATGCTGCCAAACAGGGTGGAGTTCCAGTGGATCAGATGCAGCTGGTGAGCAACAACAGACAGGTGACTTCATTACTTAATATACCCCCATAGAGAAAAACAAAGACAGATCAACTTTCCGGAACTATGTGTATATGGTATCATAAGCAACAAGAGTATCACCAAGAGACACAAATGGGTTGCTGCTTCAACACAGCAACTCCCCTGTAGGAATTTCCTCCTTCTTATTTATGAATAGGAGCAATGCTCAGTGGCTTGCTGCCTCTCCAGTTGTGCTTTAGTCCTAATCGGGACCACATCGAAGGAGATTGGCAAATGTCCCATTGATTTAGTTGCCTTTCTTTAAATGTCGTATCCTCTGGATCTCAATGGAACAAACACTAGAACTCACTCAGAGGATCGGTAACCTATAGTATTTCCATCAAGAATAAGGCAAAGCCTGTCTCAAATTCTGGAAAATTATTTCAACCTTCTAAGCCAGGGATGGGGAACGTCCGGCCTCGGCCTAAGGCCCACGAAATAATTTGGTCTGGCCCTGCCAGGGCATTAGGGTGATTTAATTAAAACATCTGACAAAATGTAGCCGCATAATTTTTAACTTTATCATTTTGTGTGGCCCATGAATAATGTTATAAATATCCAAATGGCCCTTGGCAGAAAAAAAGTTCCCCACCCTGAGCATCTCCAGCGATAGGATCCTATAAAAAGTACTGCATCTTTGTAAAGCCACGGTAAAATAAAAAATGCTGATGCGGAGCTCTAAAGGAAGGCCGTTCCCAGCACTGGAGATAAAGTTCAATCTGTGAAGGAATGACAAACAATGCTCCAGAGGACTTCCTCACTCCTGGTCTCATAAAGCTCTGTAGCTTTCAAGTTTATCTAGAATATGCACTTGTTCCTAATCCCTGATAAAACACTTGCAAGAAGCCAAATTCAATTCCCTGGCTAAAATTAAATGGCCACTGAGGTTCTTAGTATAACAGCAGCTAGGTAAGCCTCTGCCTAGAATACGATCTTCGTCACTCTAGCTTTTAATCATAATTACTTACCACCTTAAAACACTGCCTCGTTTAAAAATTAAAAAAATAAAAATCCAAAAAGACATAGCTACAATTCAATCGCCATGTCATTTTAGCATCCAGATTAAAATATTATGGAACATTACCAGGAGGATTGCCACAGATTTTGGTGTTTTTTTCCTCTGCTAAATTTGTCCAAGATTCTGAAATTAAAAAGCTGACCACTAGAGGGAGGTACTGAAGTCTTCTGCCCGTAAGTAATAGACACGATAGCCTAGGGAAAGACTATACCCAAGACAAGGGTAGGTCAGGCTCTGAAAAATCCACAATGACTATGACTGCCCAATAAATTTAACTGTCAAGGCACTGCCTTTAAGAAAACAATGTTTTATAACCTTTCAGTTAATAACGAAAGGCCGACCAATTTTAATCTCTCCTTTTCTGGCTGCAACAATAGCATAGCAGTCCCAGTGGTACAGATAAGTGTACAGAGGTGCAGATAAGCACTAACTGCCTTAGTTAAATCAACAAAGGCCCAAGGTTGAAATCTAATTTTATTTCAACAAATTACAAAGTTCAAATCAACATATTTCTTACTTCTCATAGCCACATTATGGAGTATTTTTTCTGATACAAAACAAATAAACCAAAAAAGCATGTTCTCTCTTTTTCTTCTTCTTCTTCCTTTCTGTCATCCCTCACAATTAAGCAACAGCATCACTCACACCAACTCTTCAAAACCTGGTGCACATTTTCTTTGTGTTTAAAAATGTAAGGGTACCCACTCCGTAAGTATGTGCTGTACATGCTGACTTCACTTCCAAGAGTGCAGTACAGCCCTGGCTGGGTGGCTCAGTTGCTTGGAGTGTTGTCCCATACACCAAAAGTTTAATTCCCAGATGGGGTGCATATAGAAGGCAATCGACCAATGTCTGTCTCTCTCTCTCTCTCTCTCTCTCTCTCTCTCTCTCTCTCTCTCTCCCCCTCTTCCCTCTTCCCTCTTCCCTCTTCGCTCTTCCCTCTTCCCTCCAACCCCTTTTGTCTCTCTCAAAATCAATAAAGACAGAACACTGGGTAAAGATTTTTTTTAAAAGAGTATAATACAGAAGAGTAACTTTACAGTGGAGAAATCTGACCAATACCACCTGAGCCAGGTGATCAAGGTCAACATCAACAGTTATCAGTCATGTTGATAGTACAGATGGTCAATTCAATTACCAAGCAAATTTCTGACACATTCTGGAAACGAGTTGTAACCTAGTATATATTTAATTATATGTAGTAGTAACTCAGATGCACAATCCACAAACATAACTCTCTGCGATGTATTGTCTCTCAGCGTTAGCTCACCCTCACTCCACCTGTCTGCCAGGGCTACCGTGACAAAGTACCACAGATTGGGTGGTGCAGACAACAAATATTTGTTTTCTCACAGTGCTGGGGGCTGGAGCCCAAGATCAAGGTGTCAGCAGGTTTGGTTTCTCTGAGGCTGCTCTCCTTGGCTGGTACATGGCTGCCTTTTCCTTGTGTTCTCCTACCATCTTTCCTCTGGGCATGTACAAATTCCCTCTTATAAAAAGAGGGAATTTGTATATGTCCAAATTCCCTCTTTTTATAAGGACACCCATCATTCTGGATTAGGGCCCATCCTAACAACCTCATTCCTCATTTTAACCTAATTACCTCCACAAAGATCCTGTCTCTAAATATGGTCACCTTCTGATGGACTAAGAGCGCAATTCAGCCCAAACACCATCTATCCCACCCTTTTCTCACCTTAATGAAGCTTTTCAGAACTCAAATTCTTGAATTGTTCCCATCAATTTCTGCTCTCCCATAGTACTTTCTTCATTCCTATCTTGTATTTTGCCTTATATTAGTGTTGCTCTGTTCCATAAAGCAAAGCCATGTAGATACAGAAAAATGATCAGAGTAACTTGTGGGTGACTAAAGGGTAGATAAGGCTGACAGTGACAGAAAAGATGAGGCTGGAAAGCTAGAAGGGTTCAGATTGCACAGAGCCTTAAATTTTATCATGACTGTATTGTAGAAATAACTAAGGTAATATTTCAGTGAATGTTATTATTATTTACTAGTGGCCTGGTGCACAAAATTCATGCATGGGGTGGGGGGTGTCCCTTAGCCCAGCCTGCACTCTCTCCAACCTGAGACTGCTGGCTCCTAACTGTTCACCTGCCTTGACTGCCTGATCACCCCTAACCACTCTGCCTGCCGGCCTGCTCGGAGAGGAGGAGAGAGAAACATCAGTGATGAGAGAGAATCAACGATCGGCTGCCTCCTACACGCCCCACACTGGGGATCGAGCCCACAACCCAGACATGTGCCCTTGACGGGAATAGAATCTGGGACCTTTCAGTCCGTAAGCCAAAGTAGTTCTGCATCTCTTTTCCTTCCACTGAGCCAAACCGGCTTGGGCTCTATTCCTACGTTCTTACCACAATTTGTTGTCATTAGCATTAGTTATATGCAGCCAACATCGAAGCAGGCTCATACATTGTGAGAATGGAGAGCAGCTTGCCCATTTGTAGGTAGGACCAAGTATTTCTAAGCAGTATAAGGGTTAAATTGTGCTCCTTCTACCTCTGCTGCCCAGACTCCAATGGCCCCCTCTGCTCAGGCACTTCCCTAGCTCCTTTAGGGTCCGTGGGCCGGAGATGACCCCAGGCGGGACTCAGCCTCACTAAGACCTTCTGGAAAGTGGTCAACACACAGCACAGCAGGTGGCACAGGGGCTGCTTCTTGCAGTTTGAACCCAAACTGCAAAATTGTTACAAAAAAAATAGTTGTGGGGGCTGTGGAGGGCAGGGGGTTAACAATATTTCTTCCTCCAGGGAAACAATGGGCGATTCTTCCCTCTCCCTTCACTGACTCTCTCTCAAAAGACAAAAGGCTTTGGCTCCCTCCCAGCTCAGGTCTATCAGAGTAGAGAAAGGGGTTTTTCTCAGACAATTAAAACTGAGTCTCTCCTCACTCCTATTCTCCCCGGCACCTGCCACTCCCCAACCACAGAGGTCCCAATGGGTGTAGATGGATGAGACCTCATGTGTGCTACGTATGTATCACAAAGAAATAAAAAGGCCAAGGCACATTATCACTCTGCCAGCATCATGACCACCGTGCCTTCCCATTAAAATATCTGACCACGGGATGACAACCCTAAAACATCCTTTTATGTGTTTAGAGAAAATCTTCAACTGAGCTTTTCCCACGGGGCTCACAAATCCAAGCCGCCTGCAATCGATTACCCTGCTACGGCCATTAGTACCTGTGAAATGTTCATCTTAATGTACTTAACTCACAGCGATAAATTTGTCCGAAGTTATGAAACTGTGACAAGCCATAGCCTTATAATCATTTCTTTGTCACTGAGAAAAATAAGTTTGAAGATTTCATGGCAGCCTAACAGAAAGCTATCTGCAAGATAAATGAGGTTTATTATTAACATAAATAACGCGACAGCATTCAAGTACCAAAGAATAAATCATGAGCAATGGGGAAAGCAGTAAAAACTGCAAAGGCAATTATGACTCACAAATTTCCTTCCCCAGCCCCGTGCCCTCACACGTTCTGGGACGCCTCCTAGCTTCAAGTGCTTAGTGGACATTTCCTTTCGATGCACCTGAAGCTGAGTATGTCTAGAACTGACATCAATTTCCTTAGAAAAATAAAAAGGCACCTTCTCAGTCCCCTGTGGAGGCCACAACCTCCCAGGCTAGAGGCCTCGAACCCCTTCCCCTTCATCTCCAACTCACCAAGGCCTTTCCTGGCCCCTAATTGTTTACAAAGCCCAACTAATCTCTCTTTAATGCGGGTTTCACCACATTTTCTCTGCTCAAAAATGTCTCATTTCTGTGTTTACCCATGTCAGGCTTACATGTCTCCAAAACTCCTAAATTTCTCTAACTCTCCCCAAAGTACTCGAATCAAGTGTATCTCTTGGCCCCTCACAACAGCCCCCCATGTGGTTTATGTTCCTCTCACTTGAAATGCTGTTCAAATTCTACCTCTCCTCCTAGGCCTTCACAGGCATTTGATAGACGGACAGAAGATGACGATGTCGGAGAAGAGACAGAAATACAACCTGAACCAACGGATATGAAGGAAAAGTGAGAGCTGGGGTTTCTACCCTAAATCGCTTACCAAAAGTAAGATGAGCTCAGTTTTAGATGAGCTGAAAGGTACATCAGAACCGTCCAGCTGGTCTCCCAGAAGGAAGAGATGCAGAACCAGAATTGCCTTGAGAAGAAGGGGCTGGCAGGACAGAATGCAGATCGTCCCAGACATCTACAGAGAGCGTCAGGCCACGCCCGGAGCAAGGCATGAAGGACACTGACAGAGAGGCACGAATGGAGCTTTGGGAGGTGGTGACATGAGGAAAAGAAGATCACACATGCAGGAGGGAACCCTGAAAATCCCCAGGTTCTGTTAGGACAAAAGAGGAAGACTTCCTAGAGGAAATGGAGGTCCATATTGTCAATGCTACAATAGCTACAAAGAAAAAAAAAATGAAGACAACAGGAGGTTTGGAACCTACTTTTTTAGATTAGTGAAAAAGACGGTTGCCATACAAGGAACAGAGGCAGAATGTAAAAGCCTCAGGATGAAACTAATGGGGCCAGGTGGGCAGGATGAGAAAGCAGACATCAAAAGGGAGCAGAAGTGAGTACTAGGTGATTTCTTTTTTTTTTCCTTTAAATCTTTATTGTTGAAAGTATTACACCTGTCCCTTTATCCCCCCATTGACCCACCCCACACCCCAGGCCTTTGCCACTCTATTGTCTATGTCCATGTAAATTGGGTGATTTCTTTTTAATGAGGAGAAACAGGGTGCTTGCTTCGAAGCAAAATGCATTTTTAGGGTTCTTAAATCTTTTCACACAGACGGCTATAAATGTGTATGTCAGAAATACTCAATGTTTATGAACACAGGTGTAAGTGACCCTACAAAACATTTCTCTGCCAGCCTAAACAGGTTTGGCTCAGTGGATAGGGCATCGGCCAGCGGACTGAAAGGTCCTGAGTTCCATTCTGGTCAAGGACATATACCTTGGTTTTGGGCACATCCCCAGTAGAGGGCGTGCAGGAGGCAACTGACTGATGTCTCTCTCTCATGGATGTTTCTAACTCTATCCCTCTCCCTTCCTCTCTGTAAAAAATCAATAAAATATATTTTTTAAAAAAAACAAACATTTTTCTGCCAAACTATTGTCATCAAGAGCTTTGCTCACAGCTGGGCCTCTACACAGTAGAGATTCGCAGAGGAAGGGTCTCAGCAAGAGCAAAGCCCAGTGTCTGGGTCCCAACTTTGCTTCATTGTTTTCCTCAGTCCCAAGGAAACACAACTGTGGGAAGTTGTGAAAAAAAAATCCACCTAGATTTAGAGTTTTAGAAGCCAAGTATCTCACCTCATCCATGCTCTATCACTCCTAAAATATCCTTCTCAGAGCTTGGAAAGAGCTATCGAGTTAGAAAAAGAAAGGGGATAGGGGGGCAGTTAATGTCTCAACCACACTAACGGTACTAGGAGTTGAAAGAAAGACGGTGTTAAGCATTGAAAATTTTTTAAAAGAAAACTGGTGAAATGTTGGAGTAACACAATGGGAGCATTAAATACCTGAAAAAAACGGCAGAGAACGCACCCTCCCTCCAGGCCCACTCGTAATTACACGAGGCAGCCATTCGTCTGCAGATACATTGAGATTTAGTGTATATTATTTTCAGGTGCTCGCGCACTCTGAGATGTCATTGTCAATATATTACGCAGCTATTAGTCAGAGAAGGACATTCAAGGTGCAGACAGATATAATAGTGACAAAGCGCCGTAAAGCGTGGAATGGAAAATAAATTAGTTGAAAGCCTATCTCTGTCACCCCCTTGTTATGTTTGCCTGAACTTAACTATGTACCTTCTCAAGAGGTGAAAAGGAAGAGGAGGGTGTGTGGGAGGGTTTTGTCCATTAATAGATTAATACCAAATGGTATTGATAGTGTTCTTAGGTTTGGAATCCTCATTTCAAAAGGCACGGGTTCTATATAATTTACAAAAGGATTTTTTTTTTTTCAAAGCAAAATGATTTCCCCTTTGAATGCTAATTTCCTTTTGTTTACATCGATGCGGTGGCCCTCTTAGGAACATGGCATAGCGCTGCTCCCAAGAAGTGAGGCTTCCTTTATACAAGGAATGGTTTTGAAAGGCTGGGAAAGGGTTGTTGGAACAGTCATAAGGATAAAAGCAAAAACGCATCCCTTTGAAATAGTTTGTTTAGTGTAAGCAGTTAAAACGGATTCTTTGACATTTGGTTTTCCAAGAAATAATCTCTCTCTTGTTTTCCTTAAACAAACAAACAAAAAAATGAATTGTGGGTTATGGCTGCAACTAAATTGCCGTAACTTAAATGCTCTATATTTCATTTGTTATTCCATAAAATAAAGAAGGTAAGGAGATTGTCAAAGTGTCTCGGTATTATGGAACATAAGTCACATACAGATTTCATCTGTTCGCTTTGTACAGTGACTCAGTGAAAAATGCCTGCATTCTCTCCCTCCTGTGTCCCCACATAAGAACTACAACTGACAAATGAGGTCTGAAATAACGTCAGCATCCATCAAAACATTTGCTGAGTCCCAATAATATCCAAGGTTGCAGTGTTCAATGCTTTCGGTATTGTAAATACAAAGAGCTCAGATTCTTTTATAAAAGAATCCAGGTTGTGAATAAAAATATAAAGTTGACAGTTCAACAGAAGAAAGAGATGAGTAAAAAGGGTTAGTGTGCAATATAAATGGTAGAAGACACTTAGTATTTGTATGTATTGAATGAGCTCCGATGTTACATTCTCCACCAGGCACTGTTCTCTGCGAACACTGCCTTGCTCAGTCCTCACTATCATGTTTATCGTAGTAGAGTCTACAACTCTCACCAACACCCTTATCGGAAGAAGAAGATGGAGATACAGCAGGTGAGGTAGGCTGCCCTTCGTTGCACAGCTAACAAGGGCCAGGGCATGGCCCAGATGGTTGGGCCCACCACTTCCATGCCAACTTTCTCCTGCAGAGAGGGAGGGTAAAACACTGATCAGGGTGGCATTCAGTGAGAATGCTCACACATCACAAACATCATTCCCTACAGAAGCAAGAAAAACTGGGAGGGGGAAAAAATGGAGAGTGTACAAACCAAGAAACCGCTAGTAATCCAGCCAGGCTGTGCCAACACCAACAGCACACGGTGACCATTACATACTCGGTGTTAACAAAAACTCGATGTTCTCCTGCAAAAATTACCTGAGCTCTCACAGCCTCACCTGAAGGCCCTTACCAAGGCAATTGTATTATATGGAAAGCTCCTAGTAAATAGGAAGTAAATGCTGACTAGAACTAACTGGTGTGGGGAGGAAAAGGAGAAGCTGCAGGCAAGGTAGGAAGGGTTGTATTTGCAGACCATGGTCTTCAGTGAAATGAGTAGGATAAAGACAAACACCCTATGGTTTCTCTTATAGGTGAAACCTAAAAACAAGACAAATGAACACCAACATGAAACAGAAGCAAACTCATAGATACAGAGAACAAACTGACGCTTACCAGATAGCTTGCGGGGACCGGGGGACGAGAAGGGAGAGAGGCGGAGGATGAGCACAGAAGGGGAAGGGGATTAAGAAATACTAACCCTAGCTCGGCCAGCATGGCTCAGTGGTTAAGCATGGACCTACGAATCAGGAGGTCACGGTTCCATCCTGGTCAGGGCATATGCCCAGATTACAGGATTGATCCCCAGTATAGAGTGTGCAAGAGGCAGCAGATCAATGATTCTCCCTCATCACTGATGTTTCTATCTCTCTCTCCCTCTCCTTTCCTCTCAGAAATCAATAAAAATATTTTAAAAAAAAAAAGAAATACAAATTTCCAGTTATAAAAAGAAATCATAGGGACATAATGTGGTCAGCAAACTCATTAGTTAACAGAGCCAAATATCAACAGTACAACGATTGAAATTTCTTTTGAGAGCAGAAAACCGACTTCTGCGCATGGGCCACGAAGTTTCAATAGCACTGTACGTGCACGCCTGAGCGTGGTATTTTGTGAAAGAGTCACATTCAAGGGGCCAAAGAGCCACATGTGGCTCGAGAGCCGCAGTTTGCCAACCACTGGCATAGGGAATATATTCAGTAAACTCATAATAACTATTTCTGGTAACAAATGGTCACTAGATTTATCACGATCATTTTGTAAAGTATATAAACATTGAATCACTGTGTTGTATACCTGAAACTAATATGCTATTGCTTTTCCACTATCATTTTTTAAAAATAAGTGAAAATTAAGAGCCTGATCTTTAAAAAAATAAAATGCTCATCTCCATTCAGTTTGGTTATGCTCTCATTATGTGGCTTGAACACAACTATTTATTTCCTGAAGGTTTAAAGATAACTAACAATGCCTTCCATTCTGGAAAGCCAGCTCACCTCCATCAGAGTCACAAATTCAAACTCGTTCAGGAACTGGGCTGATGCATGAGGGAAGAATGGAATGAGGCAGGGACCAGGGGAAGCTGTGAAAACCGGAAAATTGGTGCCCTGCCCAAAGGTATTTAAATTCCAAAGTTTAAAAAGACAGTTCCATTAGCAGAAAAAACTAGAGGAGTTCATCAACTCCAAACCAGTATTATATGAAATGTTGAAAGGTACTCTTTAAGAAGCGGAAGAAGAAAAAGGTAAAAGACAAAAAACTATGAACAACAAATACATAACTATCTACAAGTGAATCTAAAAATTAAGTGAATTAAAAATTTGATCAACAGAATAAACATGAATATAATAGAATCAGGAGCACAGAAAGGGAGTGGACAGATAATTCTCAGGGAGAAAGGGGTGAGGGGTGTACAGGGAGAGACTGGACAAAAATCATACACCTATGGATGAGGTCAACGGGAGGGAGGGAAGGGTAGAGGGAAGGGTGGGAGCCGTGTAGAGGGGAGCTATGGAGGAGGAAAAAATAGAAACAAATGTAATAATCTGAATAATAAAGATTTAATTTAAAAAAAAAAGACAGTTCCAGCTAGACCCATCCCTAAATCCAACCCAACAACCATCAGTTCACAACCGCTCGTGTATATCATTCATATTCCAATACCAAGATCTCCTGCTGGGAAGAGAAACTGAGGCCATCTGAGCTATCTCTATGTCCTGCAAGACAACTGCTGTCCTTTCCTCCTTACCCCATCCTGCTGGCTGAGTTGTCAAGCCTCTTGTCTAGGAGTCAGCAGCTACCTCTGCTCTGCTCCATTCTTCTCCTGGCCACCTGAAGGTCTTTGGTCCATCAGTTCTTCACTCTCCTGAGGTTTGACCTGATGTTTCCCTCTCTGTTAGCCACTCACCATCTTAGAAAGCTGTGCAACCTTTTCTCATCTTTAAAAAAAAAACACTTCCTTGACCTCACATATCCTCCTAGTACTCTCTAGGCAGCAGACCTTTTCAAAACCTTACCTGCACTCCCCACGGCCACTTCCTTCCTCCTTTTTCCTCCACAGTTCACTGAAACGTCTCTCTCATCCTCACCACTTTGGTGAAACTACTCTCACGCAGATCACTAGGAACCTCCTGCTGCTACTATCACACCTTCCCGCTTTCTTGACTACTCTGCAGCAACGGAAACCAAACCTCTGCCCGTTCCTCTCAAACCCGCTTCTCGTGGGTTCCATGGCAGCACACTCCCCAGGGTTGTCCTCAACAGCCTTTTCATCTTGAGCTTCTTTCGCTGGTTTCTGTCCCCGGACACCCCCCAGATGGCAGTTCTGTCAGGACTCCATTCTCTCACCTCTTCTCTTCTCAATCAGCATATTCTTATTGGGTCATCTTATCTACCTCCAACTCTTCAATTGTCATCTAGATGTCTATAATTCCAAAATAAACATCTTTAACCAAAATCTTGAGTCTTGATCCCTTTACTAAACTGCCTACTGGAATATTTTAATAGCAAATCATAATCAAAGTCCCTCCACCACCCCTCAGACCTCTGTCTCCCACCACCCCCATCTGAGCTATCTCTATGTCCTGCCAAATCCGCCTGCTTGGCTTATTAAAATCTCCCAAATCCACCTGCTTGGCTTATTCCCATGAGCAATTCCTTAGTTTAGAAATTGATCATCTATTACTAGAACCACAGCCCAGATCTCTTAACTCATCTCCGTGCCTCCAAAGTTGGCTTTTCAAATTCATTCTCCGCCTAACAGTGATAACAGTGCCAGGCTACCCTTGTCACCCTCTGAGAAAGTTCATCTGTGGCTTCTTATTGCCCATAGGGTACAGTCGAAACTCCTTAAAAGGCAATGCACCAAAAAATACGTCTTTCTATGATCTTTACAAGTGTGGCAATCTTGATTTATTATGTATTAACTGTTTCAGATAAGTTTGTGATAGCCATTATAATAATAAGCTCTGGTTAGTAATCAAAATGCATATGAAACAATTTTGATTGCATTTAAAATTCAGCACTATTTCATTTTTCTCATTTCCAACTTTATACACTGAAGACACTGCCTACTAACCTAATTTTCAGGAACAATAATATTCAAAATGTTACAATTTACAATAAAATGCACGTATCTGAAAATGTCAAAGAAAAAGCATTTTAATCCTCACTGGTAGCACAAAATATTCACAGGCTTCCACTATTTTTGCAATTATCTAAAGTAAAAATCAGAACAATTTTATTAGGAATACTAGAGGCCAAGTGAACAAAATTCGTGCATGGGGAGGGTGAGGGGGAGCATGTCCTTTAGCCCAGCCTGCTCCCTCTCCAATCTGGGATACCTTGAGGGATGTCCAACAGCCCACTTAGGTCCAATCCAGGTAGGGCAGTCGGACATCCCTCTCACAATCCAGGACTGCTGGCTCCCAACTGCTCACCTGCCTGCCTTCCTGATGGTCCCTAACCGCTTCTGCCTGCCAGCCTGATCACTCCCTAACCACTCTCCTGCAGATCTCGTCCCTCCACCCCCCAATTGCTCTCCCCTGCAGGCCTGGGCCCCCACCCCACAACTGCCTTTCTTGCAGGCCTGGTCACCCCCAACTTCCCTCTTCTGCCAGCCTAGTCACCCCTAACTGCCCTCCCCTGCTGGCCATCTTATGGTGGCCATTTTGTGTCCACATGGGGGCAGGATCTTATGACCACATGGGGCAGTCATCTTGTGTGTTGGAATAATGGTCAATCTGCATATTACTCTTTTATTCGATAGGTTAGAGGCCTGCTGCATAGGTGGGTTTGCCCTAATGGGTGTACTGGATCAGGGTGGGTGTTCCCTTGGAGCATGGGGAAGCCTGGGCAAGGGCCTGTGGTAGTTTGCAGGTGGGCAACAGCCCCCAGTGACCCAAGCAGAGGCCCAATGGGATTTATTTATCTTCTACAATTGAAACTTTATAGCCTGGAGTGGTCTACTGGCACAGCCATTAAAACTTTGTTGCCTTAAGCAGAGGCCTAGGCCAGCCAGGGTGTGTGGAAAGCTTGGCTTCCTCCATTGCCAGGGGCAACCCAAGCTTCCCTCCTGCTCTCTCTGTGGCCATAGCCATCTTGGTTGGGTTAATTTGCATACTTGCTCTGATTGGCTGGTGGGTGTGGCTTGTCAGTGTAGCATAGGTCAATTTGCATATTACTCTTTTATTAGATAAGATGAGAAGGTACATATTATAGAGAGAAGAGAACAGTAGTTAGCCTCAGTCTCACCTTATTTAACACCTCTTGACCTGATTATTCAGCTGAAAAACAGACGTAACAACTACCTCTAAGGAATATTTTAGTGATTAAATAAGATATGGCATGTGCTTGGCACACAGATTGTCTTCATAAGTGTTAACTCTCTCCCCATAACTCCCTGAGGATTGCAGTAAAATGCATCTTGCATTATGGCCATGAGATAATGCAAGGGATGTAAAACAATATAAATCCCAACAATATAAATATTGTATCCTCAAAATATTGTGAGGAGAATGAACTTTGACAGGCTAAACAAATAAATGTATACATAGACACATATGAAACCAAATTTTATCAAAACATTCCCCAGGGAATGGAGGAATTTCCCCGCTACATTAGATGACTACAGAAGAGGGCTGTCCTAATCTTACAGACAAAAGGCTCTGTAAAAACCTGCACCTGTGCTCTGGCCGGGTGGCTCAGTTGGTAGGAGTGTCTTCCCATACACCAAAAGGTTGTGGTTTCTATTCCCAGTTAGGGCACCTATGGGAGGCAACTGATCAATGTTTATCTCTCTTCAATGTTTCTCCCCTCTCCCCCTCCCTTTCTCTTTTTCCTCCCTCCCTCCCTCTTTCTTCCCTCCCTTTCCTCTCTCTAAAAATCAATGAACATGTCCTTAGGAAAGGATTAAAAATAAAATCTACACTTTTTCCTCACAAAGTACTTCCTTATTTATACAGATTTGGTAATATACTTGAAAACGATAAACTAATGCAACTCACTTGTTGCACGAAGAACAATTCTTTAGCGAACTCACAATAAACCACATCACTTCTAGTGCTAATTAAAGAAGACTAGGCTTCCTTGAGATGTGTGTAAGACTTTACTGCTAACGTGGGAGCAGTGCTACAAGGAACCAAATATGAAACAAATAATTTAAAAAGACATTTTAGAAAACTGGATTTTACCCTACCATTGACCTTAAACACAGAGTCCAAGTTTTTTTCAATGCTGTGACAAAGTAAAGGATCACTTTCACTGATGGAGGTGGAACTTGTACCAAAACAGCTTGGGTAAAAAAAGGTCAACTAGGAACAGGAAAGGCATCAATGGGTGTGAACCAGAAAAAGCACAATTCAGATGGAAACGGAATCTATGTTTGTATGACAACACACTTCAGTTTTGTACAGTTCACAGTGACCTGGGGAAAACACTCAAAAACATGATGGCTACATTTTGTACGTAACCCACAATGTATTGTCATCAATGATGAAAGCGCCTTAAATGTTCCAAAGGCGGATATAGAACACCAATTCGAGAATAAGGACTTCACTTCTGCACAATCTTGCCTACCACTGGCCTGCCTCTCCTGAACTGGCTAGAGTCTGCTTCACAACACTCTCCTTTGCCTGTTGTGAGTAGGTGCATTGTTTGCTAGTACATATACTGCACTGTTCACACCTTTATTATTTTAGCCATCCAAACCAGTCTCCAAAAACCTAAGGAAATTCATGTAAGTAGGAACCAAATTTCTGTTTTCTAATACTTTTTACTCTAAATAGCATGTTTGTTTTATACAAATGAGATATATCAATGAACAAAACTGTTTTTTTATGTGTAAACTAGAGGGGGGTCCCTCAGCCTGGCCTGTGCCCTCTTGCAATCTGGGAGTCCCACATCCTTAGCGCTGCTGCAGAGGCGGGAGAGGCTCCTGCCACCTCTGTGCTCACCAGCCATGAGCCCCGCCTCTGGCTGAGTAGTGCTCCCCCCTGTGTGATTGGGCCAAAACTGGCTCTCCTTGACTCTCCGACATCCCCTGAGGAGACCCAGATAGTGAGAGGGCATAGGCCAGGCAGAGGAACCCCACCTGGCAGACCAGGAGAGACATAGGAGGTTGGCCAGCCTAGGGAGGGGCTGTGGGAGGGCTCCAGGGCGTGTCTGGCCCATCTGGCTCAGTCCTGATCAGCCAGAACCCAGCAGCAAGCTAACCTACCAGTCAGAGCATCTGCCCCCTGTTGGTCAGTGCACGTCATAGCAACAGGTCAACCCATTGACTGTCTGCCCCCTGGTGGTCAGTACATGTCACAGCAAGCGGTTGAGCCGCTTTAGCATATCATTAGTATATTACACTTTGATTGGTTGAATGGCTAGCCGATGGACCAGACACTTTGCATATTAGGCTTTTATTATATAGGATGTATTCATTGAGATGAACCACTTAGAAAAGCCTGAGCCTTCCTTGCTCTAAAATAACATAACTTAGAAGATAGTTTTGCTCTCTAAAATTATTAGAGAAACATATAGTTATTTTATCATCTTTGCTTTTAAATAATGCACTAGAGGTCTGGTGCCTCGCCATTGATCACCCCACAGAGGGAGGCCCCACCCACCACCACTGGCCAGGTAGCCTGGGCCTCCCTCTGCAGAGTGGTCATGGGGCCATGGCGGGACCCCCCAACCAATCACATCGCACCTGCCTTGGCGGTGGCAGTCAGTACTGGGTCACTGTGGCACCCAGGACCCAGGAGGGACCAAGAGGTCAGCGGTTCAGCCCACTCACCAGTCCCTGCCTACCCGAGCTTGCTAAGCATGCAGCCTGGTGTTCGGTCATCCATTCAGTCATTTTGGACATTACAGACCCTGGCTCTTTATATATTAGGATAGTATTAGATATTTCAATTAATTTCAAAATTTAATGAAAATATGTTTCTGTGAGAAAATGGTAACACCTTATTAGTGAACAATTCATAGCACACTTTCAATGGGACTAACTATACTACACAAGGTGGACATTTAGTCTAGAATGACATGTGCAATCCTATCTAATAAAAGAGTAATATGCAAATTGACCATACCTCCACCACACCCATCAGTCACATCCACCAGCGAATCAGAGCAAGTATGCAAATTAACCCAACCAAGATAGCTATAGCCACAGAGAAAGCAGGAGGGAGGCATGGGTTGCCCTGGACCATGGAGGAAGTCAAGCTTTCCACACACCCTGGCCAGACAGGCCTCTCGCTTAAGGCAACAAAGTTTCAATGGCTGTGCCAGCAGAAGACTTGGTTCCGCTCCAAGCTACAAAGTTTCAATTATAGAAAATAAATAAATCCCAGATACCAGGGCCTCCACTTGGGTCGCAGGGGAGGGGGGAGGGGGAAGGAGGGGGTGTGGCTGGCCTGCAAACCATCACAGGCTCCTCTCCCTGGCCACCCCATGCCCCAAGAGAACCCCCACCCTGATCAGGGACACCCTTCAGGGCAAACCAGCTGGCCCCCACCTGTGCACCAGGCCTCTATCCTATCTAATAAAAGAATAATATGTGGATTGACCATCACTCCAACACACAAGACGACTGCCCCCATGTGGTCAAACAATCCTGCCCCCATGTGGACACATGATGGCCACCACAAGATGGCCAGCAGGGGAGGGCAGTTGACAGGGATCAGGCCTGCAAGGGAGGGCAGTTAGGGGTGACCAGGCCCACAGGGGAGGGCAGTTATGGGCAAACAGGCTAGCAGGGGAGCAGTTAGGCATTAATCAGGCTGGCAGGGGAGTGGTTAGGGTGTGATGAGGCTGGCAGATAGAAGTGGGTAGGGGCAATCAGGAAGGCAGGCAGGTGAGCAGTTGGGAGCCAGCAGTCCTGGATTGTGAGAGGGATGTGATCAGGTAGGATCGGGCCTAAACTGGCAGTCGGACATCCCTCAAGGTGTCCCAGATTGAAGGGGGAGCAGGTTGGGCTGAAGGACACCCCTTCCCCCCTGCATGAATTTCATGCACCGGGCTTCTACTAAAAATATAATGTTACAAAAATTTATTTTAAAATGAGAAAACATAATCACAATTAGAAAATATTTATTAAGCTGTTCTGAAACTAAAAGATCTGGTAGGTTTTCAAAATAACTGCAGAAGAGATATCTAGTGGCACAAAAAAAAAAGTCATTTTTTCAGATAGGCATCTACTTGGTATAATTGGATGCTCCTTTTCTCAGCAGACACAGTTGACCTCCATTCACTACACAGTTCCTCCCCTTTCCTCCATGGGAACAGAGCCCCAACTACATTTATATATCAGAAGGCCAAGAGCTTATGGGAAAGTTAGACCTCTCCTCAGTCCACAGAATTTACCTTTCAGCTTACTTTACATAAAAATATCGACCAATCTCAAATTCAACATGACTATGGTTGACCTTGACATATTCCCTACAATTCCCTCTCTCTCCTGGCATCCCTATGTCACTTAACTACACAAGTTCCCCCAAACCTCCTGCTCAAAATATCCATTCATTTTTCACAAGCATAACATTATGTACATACCTACTGCAAATTATTCCAAAAGATATTCTAGTAGCTGGTCAGTCCAATTACCTTCCCCAAACTTACCTGCTTCCCAAAAAAGAGTGCTGGGGGGAGAAAGGCAAAATTATCTGCCATTCTCTCAAATCTCTGTCCCCATAAGATTCATAATGTATTCAATAAGAAATTGGATTTCCATGTTCTTGACATTAGACTCAAACAACTAAGGATAGTTCTTCCTATAAAGAGGGCTCAAATTTAACTAAAATCAAGAAGGAAAAAAGTCTAGTTGTCCAGAGACTTTTAGCTCATCCAGATCAATAACGCCCACACATAAATTGTAATGCTCTAAAATAAAAGTCTGTCTTACTTGTAAAAATGTGGTGTTCTCACCAAATTCAGAATAAATATCCCTGTCATTGGATGCACCTTCATCTGTTCCTTTCGTAATCCATATCTTAGTTTATTGCCACTGTCTTTAATTTTTTTTAATTTCTTTATTAAGGTATTACATGTGTCCTCCCCCCCCCCCCCCCCCCCCCCCCC